>PYXC01000089.1:890000-920000 GCA_015244755.2 Tenualosa ilisha | reverse complement strand
CATTTGGAGCAGGACCCTGAAAAGCAGAGGTCAATGAAGCATACAGCTGTTTTATCTAGGAGTAATTGCCAGTCTAATCTGCAGAGTCACAAGAGATCGAGTCAGCATAATGACCCCGGGGGGGGGGGGGAGCTGCTTCAGACCAGGGGTGGAGATTGTTTACTCTAGAGCTTCTTCCAAGAGCTCAATCTCTCCCTACAACACTAAAGGCAATGACAACAGCTTTAGTATGTGTCAGTATTTAAGGAACAAACCACACAACAAACAGTCTACACACTGTTATTACTTGAAAATAAAGGTGTAAAGGCACTATGCTAACTGCAACGAATGCCTGAGAGGTTTATGGACATGTAATATTGTGCTGGTGTGACGTTATGGCATGAAGACTGGATTAGAGATTCCAGTTAAAATGAATGTTTGTTGGCATGTTTTGGAACAGTATAGTATGTGTGATGGCGTGTATGCTTAATTAGCATACGCTGAGACATTTTCCTAGTAATTGCCAATACTGTTGAAAAAGTACAGCTACGCCTGCACTTGTAAACAGGGTGTCTGCTAATTATGTACATGCAAATCAACATGTAAACTAAGCCAAACTGATTTCCAATGGCTCCTACACAAGATGAGGCAATTGGCCTGTGAGTAGACTGCAGGACCAGTGCTTTCACGAGGTCATCTTTCTGCATGCACAAGTTTAACCCTTCTGGCCTCAAAAAACCAATATGACTAATACACATGCATAATACAGCATGTGTGAAGTGTATGTGATGGTGGATCTTCTCTCTCTCTCTCTCTCTCTGTGTGTGTGTGTGTGTGTGTGTGTGTGTGTGTAGCCCCAAGCATCAATAAGTTCATGTCTGAGAAAAGACAAGGCATCGGCATATAAGGGTATGTAAATCCATTTCTATTAAACCCTCAGGCTTCCTAACGTGATGAGATGGCCTCTGTGGATGACTTTAGATGACTTTCAAAAGCCACTGATTGCTGTGGATGGTAAAGCAGAAAAATTGGGTCTGCTGTAATTAAAGCTAGACAACATACAATGCCTGAAGCAACAAAATACAACCACCAAATACATGCAAACACACACACACAAACACACACACACAATGAGTGAGAGAAAAAGAGAGACATGAGAGAATAGTTATAGATGTTTTCAGTCAGTGTCTCACCCAGGATGTTAGTCTTGTAGGACACCTGCTCAGCAGTGCGCCCGTCGTTGTAGAAGGCCAGGTGCCACACGCCTGAGTCGAGATAGTGGAAGAAGCCGGCCTCATGCATGGCCACTGGACGCTCCACAGCCTCTCCCTGCTCAGGGATAGTCTGGGGACGCTCCTCTGGGACTATCAGTCTACTGCCGTCCAGCAACTCCACAAAGTCATACTGACAAACACACACACACACACACACACACACACACACACACACCCAAGCATACACATGCACGCACCAAACACCCAGACACACACACACACACACACACACACACACACACACACACACAAGCACAATGAAACAGTTACACAAAACAACCACAAAAGCCAGACGCATGACATTTTGCAATTAATTGGTTTTCTCATCCGGTATTATATAACCCAAATTAAAATCTATTCCATCCAGTGCTCAGAATAGACAATGATGTGTACACCATTCTTACAGAATCACATTGAAGTTTTATTGCAGTGACTTTTTTAGTGATTGACAAGACATACAGTAAATATAATTACAGTTAAAAGTATAATTTTAAAACTGTCCGAGGTCTCAGAAACAATTGTTTTAAATGACTAAATAGACAGATATGCTGTACATATATTTCTCTTTAAACTGAAGTTTTAAAGCTTGCTTAAAAGATGGTGGAGATGAGGGACTCTCTAAGAACGCTCCTCTAGGACTATTAGTCTACTACCATCAAGCAACTCCACAAAGTCATACTAACATACACGCACACACACAGATATCAGAACACCTTGTTGAGAATATGGTGAAGAAGAGTGATGAGAGGAACACAAGTACAGCTGTAAGAAGGAGGAAGGAAGAGAGGACAAGTCGAGGGAGAAGAGGAATAAACCAGTATAAAGGGGGAGGGGTAAAAAGTACAGACAGACAGAGAGCAAAGAGAGTAGCAAAGAGAAAGGGAGTGAGCAAAGAGAACAAGATGACTGGAGGAGAAGGGAGGAGAAGAGAAGAAAAGAGAAAAGAAAAGAGGAAACTGGAGTGGAGAGAAATGATAAATGTAGCACTCTTGTGCATTCCACCCAGTTTGGCTAGGCGAAAGAGACATGTTAGCAAGGCCAAAAGCGAGCGAGAGAGCAGATCCATCCCCACAGTCATCAGTTCTCGCCCCTCGCTCACTCGCTCATCTGAGCCCGGACAAAGCACCTTCTCAAGGTGAGCTTCACGCTGCCACTGCTGCAGGCTCAAGGACATTCACTGATTGCCTCGCTGAAATAATACTTTTCTCTCTCTCACTCACTCTTTCTCTCTCTCTCCAGGTTTTCTCTTTTCTCTTCCCTCTCAGGGGAGTGAGGTGCAGTCAAGAGTTCAGCCTGTCTTCAGATATATAGACAATAAAATGTATTCATAAGGTTGGGCTTTTATATATATATTTTAAATTAAATAATACTATTATTATTATTATTATTATTATTATTATTATTAACTGAAATTAATGATACATACGTTTCAATACACGTTTCTTTTTAACTAAAGTTTAAGATTAGGGTTCTTTCACATTTCATTTCTTGTCTTCTTTTTTTTCCACCTCAGGTATTGTATCTGTCTGTATTGTATGTTTGGCAACACTGCTTCACTAAGTCATGCCAATAAAGCTCGAGAGAGAGAGAGAGAGAGAGAGAGAGAGAGAGAGAGAGAGAGAGAGAGAGAGAGAGAGAGAGAAATGAATACAGACACAGATCACAATTTTGGTTGGATCAATTCAATTCAGCTCCATGAACTTTTGACAGATGTGACCATCCACAATGTCACAGTGACCCACATGGACTCAACCCAAGGCAACAGTGGTAATGACAAAGAAGAATCCTCCATGATAACCGAACTCAACAGATTTGGGTGAGTTCAGCGGCCGAGCTGAACCATATCTGGACCAGAAATTCTTCTGCCATCAGTGGAGAATGACAGATATGAAACAAGTCTAATCAATACACTATATGAAGCAAGGCCTGAAACGAACCTGAGGCACAAAAAGCTAAGGGCACTAGGGCATGGTGGGCACTATGTACCATGGACATTGTAAAGTTCATTTTAGGGTAGCTGTAGCCTCCCCAAAAATGTCCCTGAGCCCCCCTAACACTGGTCAGTCACATGAGTCAGAAAACAGGCCCTGATGAATACTCTAGAACTAATTAGAAATAAATGAATGCCGCCAATTGTATGGATATTTTGTTTTGGAATGCGCAGTCCCTAATATTGCCAAAGGGCCCCCTACACACACAACTCCAACCCACCCCCATATGCCCCGCCTTCTTTCAAAGCTAGTGACGTCCCTGGAAGTAACTGTGCTGCCTAACAACTGGTCAGACTGGGTGTGACTCCAGAACTCTCAAGTCTGCAACTCTTTAGATTATAGCATCTGCTAAATATCGGTTAACTTTTAGACTTTCTGAAGATGCTAAACTTTACTTTACCGTACCGTAACAAACCAGGCACAGCATTTACTGAAACTCACTTAACACTCAAAATATCACCACTCTGGCTCTGACAGCCCTAGAAATCAAAAAAGAACTAAAGAGGCTACAGCAGCCTAGAAGGCCCTGTGGGTACCTGTGTGTGTGTGTGTGTGTGTGTGTTTGTGGTGTGTGTGTGTGTGTGTGCGTGTGTGTGTGTGTGTATGTGTGTGTGTTCATGCTTGTGTATGTCTGTATGTGTGTATCTGTGTGTATGTATCTGCCGCAGCCGGAGCCTTTGAAGGCTGAGCATGAAACCGTGTGAAGAGGCCAGCTTTGTAGAGTGGCTGTGAGCGCCGTGTGGCTATCTGCTAATCTCAGAGCTGACCAGACACTTCATAGCTGCACTGCAGAAAGAAAAAAAAAAACCTTTTCATGTTATCAAAGAAATCCTCAGGTGGAAGGGGTTACATAAGGATTATTTGCTTAATTATTTTTATTTACTTTAATGGATTGTAATAAAATTTAAAAATGCGTGTATTCTTTTTACGTGCACATTTTTAGTTTTTCACTGTTTTTGATCAATTTTTGTGAACTAGCTTACATTAGCTGTTCAAGGAGGCCAATCCACACAGTTAGAAAGAGGACCAACCCACCCCCCTCCTTGTACATACCCATGCCCAGACATCCTCCTCTGTCACAGGCCACTACACACATAAGCATAATTTGGAAGGTGAGGATGAGTAAGTGCCCAGAATATTCTATGAGCCTGAGGACTCAGACACTCATTCTTCTACATGTGCACCTGGTGCCTTGCCCTGCTATGGTAATGCTACATTAAAGACATACAGAATCCATTTGTTTCATGAAATGTCCTGTTCCTAAAATGTATACTGACAGAACAATAAGATACAACATTCTGTAGTATATTTGATCAATATTCTCATCTAGTTTGTCAATTATGAACATGTACTCTGTGCAATGCATACAACATAACATGGGCCATCCTTATCATGGAAAACTAGTTACATTACTCATAATAGTGGTGAATTCTAAGCAGTAGTAGAGTAGTAGAGTAGTCGTCTGGACTGAAAGATGATCATAATCTCTGAAATATAAATAATAAAACATTCTTTTCCTTTGAAGAGTAACGGAATCCATTTGCTCCTGTAGACATTGTGGTGGTCTGGCAAAAAAAAAAAGAAAACTCAATCTGCGGTCAGATCTTCACCAAGCTAATTGGCTCAACTAAACACTTATGATCATCACTTCAAGACTTGCTTTTATGACCATTTTGTGCCAGACCTGCACTCCACATCAAGATCATAAGCAAGTAGTGGGATTTAATTGCTCGAGGGCATGATTTTTAGATTAAATTTTAGATAAAATTATAGAACCCTGTATTGTATTCATTTAAATCCTTTTTTTATCTACAATTTTACCTAAAATTTTGAACTGTCCACAGTGGAACCAATACCAGTGGTGTCTGCAATTCACTGAAACAGACTTTCAGAACAGTGTTACATAAAAGATTTACTTGTGTCTGACAGGGTGGTGGGTTTGGTTGAGATGAGCTTTTGTAGCTGTTGCTGACATGCAATATCAAGCTCTATGGACTCATGCAGACTGGTTTGCAGGCTGGTTGAGTCTGTTTTTTTGCTTATAAATTATCAAATAGAAATGTAAATGCCAGTGTGAATCTGCAGAAAACCTATGCATGCATAATTCACACACAGAGACAACACCACCCACCGACACACGCACACGTGCGCACACACACACACACACACACACACACACATACATACACACACACCTCTAAGAAATACCAAGTCCATATGTAAATGAAAAACTCCCTTCGTACCCTGCCCTTTGACTGAATGCCCTCCCTGGACGGCTCACCTGTGTGTGTGTGGGCGGTAAACCCTTCCTCCCGTAGACCCCGATCAGTGCGTTCTTGTGGATGGAGATGTTGAACTTGAGGAAGTTGGGTTCCTCCATAGCCAAACGCGAGCGCCAGAAGACTCCAGCGGGGACAATTTGGCCTGCCCTCTGCCCCACCCCCACCTGACCTGTGTCCAAAGTCACATTCTCCTGCTGAGGATACATAACAGTCCGACCTGCAAGTATAGGAGAGAGAGAGAGAGAGAGAGAGAGAGAGGGAGAGACAGAGAGAGAGGGGGGCAGGAGAGAGATAGGAGAGATATGCAGTACATTAATACATTTACAGATTACAGCAACGCTGGAACTTGTTTGTTTTTGTTTTCTGCTTTTAAATCTTTTTCCTCTTGCTTTAAACATGCCCTACACATATTTGCATTCACTGCTCTTTCTTTGTCAGATTTGCATTGTACCTTGTTCAGAGCAATGTCTGCCTAGAGACAAGATGGAAAGATTTTGAGAATGGGGAAGAGAATACAGGGATTTAAAGGAATAAATGTGGAGAACAGAGAGAGATTATGAGGACATAGAGGTCTGGAATGGAGGGAGCATGATAGAAAAAGATTAAAGACACATAGATATGAAAGATGAAACTGAAAAGTGAGAGTGTAGAAAAAAGAGAGTATAAAAGAATGGATTTTTCTGGAAAGACAGGACGAGTCGATGACCCAGGGCATGAGGAGAGACTGAGATACACACACACTGAGGGTTGATGACGGACAGTAGACCAGGTCAGACTATGGCTGCAGGTGCAGTCCTGTGCGTATGTAGAAACATATTCATTTCTCACCTTAATCATGCCCCGATCTGCATATGCATTCGTGCATGCATCAGACCCAGGTGTGTGTGAAGATAAATGTGTGTGTTAGTGATGTACGCAGGAAGAGGGGCACACAGGTGCTGGATAAAAGCACGACCACCACCACTATCTTGCTGTCTTTGCCACTGCACTAGCACCAGTATGTCCACGCCATACGCATCCAAGACCCCAGTTAGAGACAGAGACAACGTAATGATCAAACATTGAATACAAAGCTAGTATGACCTCTCAACGAGAACTCAACAGTCCTCGAGATCCACACCCTAACACACGCTGAACAATTCAATACAGCTTTATTCATTTATGTGGAGATGGCTACAATGGACATTGTCTCAAGGTTCACAGAGCCCAAGGCCTGAATCCCCTCGAGTAGGCAAACAAAATCCTCGCTTTGTAATGGGAAGAATTCTTGAACACAAGTTTCAAAATGGGGGACCCAATTGTGTGATATCAGTCTGTTTACTCATATATCCGCCGTAAACAAACTGTAAACTCAGCAGAACCCATTTATAAGGTCTTCATCACAATGCCTTGCACACAGCTAGCAGGTCCATCCCAAACTCTCTCTCTCTCTCTCACACACACACACACACACAAAAAAAACACTCACAACACAAAGTCTAACGTCTTAACAATCTAACTCTGAACACAGTTAGCCTGTCCCTGCCAAACTCACTGCAAATTCACCTGACAACTCCACACCAAAACTGAACAGCACAATCCAAGGCCTTCGCCATTGTACAGAGACCACAAATAGCATTCCCAGCTTGATGTCCTGAGCACAGACGTTCTCTCTACCTCCAAACTCTCAAAAACTCACTTAGACCCTCAGGCCTTCACCTTATGTGTCTTCATCGGACGTAAACTAAGCCAGCAGGCATCAAACAGACTCCTTAAAGAGAACTGGCCAAGCTTTCGGCCCTTTCATGACAGAGAGGAGCAGAGGCATTACTCTCTAACTAGCCGCCATTCCACATGCTCTTTTACTGAGCACCCGGAGACAAGACACACCGACTCAGCTGCCCACACCACGGTGGAATCCATTAAAAAACAACAGCAAGGAATAGTATTTACTTTAGCACATCTTTAAAACTGCTGTTAGATTATTTCCCAGAAGGGGTGGAGGTGGGGGGACAACACATTATATTGATTTCCATTGAGAAAATTTTCCTGGCAATCAGGTCTGCCATCCCCATCGAGCTCTAGCAGAAACAATACAGCACTGTGAGTAGCCAGCTATTATATAGACAGCTATTATTCATAGAAGACTCATCATCATCATCATCTCTCTCTCTCTCTCTCTCTCTCACACACACACCTTAATTAACCAAGCCTATTTTTTTTTTCAAACCTGGAGATACCATCAGCAGTTTGTTGAGCGTTTACGCTGTGCTTCACATGCGACCCACACACAAGCACAGAAGGTGTACCTTAATCCCTTCAGCAGGCTAACAGATGGAAGGTGGTTGACTGGGAATACAGATGCACTCTTAAACTCCATCAGGCCAAATAAAAAAAAAATGATTCAGGAACAGCTCTTCATTTATCACATTTGGAATGTATTTCACTCACTGACAATGCATTTGCTTAAAATAATATTTGAATAATTTAGCTGTCAAAACTACATTTTAAAGGAATTAACCAGATCAAACTATTTTTTTTTTCTTATTTTTAAAAAAAAATCTGTTTAAAGACCACAGTTTGAGATTCTACTGCTTTTGATAGCAGATGGAATCAAAGAGGAAACCATAGCAACAAGTATTTACTGATACAGGCTTCTAAAAATATAGCTCATTAAGTTTCTGTTAGCCAAATATTTTATTTATTCACAGGATCAAATAAAGTTTAATGATTTCAGATGTGATTAAGCAGGTAAATCCTTCCTAAGGGGTTGGATAATGATGTTATTGCTTTGTGTTACAACAGTGAGGCAGACTGGAAAGTTTATTTGTCTCAGGAGAGATGTATGACTGACTGCTACCACAATGTGCACAATGTGGTGTATGCTTTTTCTCACACATTGGTTGCACATTGGGTGATGCGGTGGAAGCATTATCGGATCAACCATCTTCCATACCCCTGTCTGGAGATGTTAGCATCGTCACAGCAACAGTGGGCGTGGGAACAGCCCTGGAGCGTCCATTCTCAAAGGCATGGGTTTCCGCATCACGCAGACGCCAGTTCAGGCCCAACAAGTGCATAGCTGGAGGTGGAAACACACACACACACACACACACACGTACACGTACACACACACATACACACA
This sequence comes from Tenualosa ilisha, assembly GCA_015244755.2. Taxonomy (NCBI): domain Eukaryota; kingdom Metazoa; phylum Chordata; class Actinopteri; order Clupeiformes; family Clupeidae; genus Tenualosa; species Tenualosa ilisha. The sequence goes on along the minus strand of PYXC01000089.1, from coordinate 911,350 downwards.
CACACACACACACATACACACAAGCACACACAGAAATAAAGAAATAACACAGACACAATAAGGTTATTCAGCACATTTCTTCATTTGCCTGTCAACTCCTTCACAGCCACAGCAATCTATATATTTCATATTCAGCCATTCTCAGATACACTGTTTGTGCAGTCCCTCCAAGATTTTGTGATTTTTGGGGTTTTTTTGTGATCAAAAAGGCTGATTTTGTGGCAGTGTTTTCTAAGAAATTCTGATGAATTTTGCAATGTTCACTTTAAACTCCATCTGATCTCTACATATGAGTCCCTCTAGGATTTTGCGATTTTGGAGGGAAATTTTTTGCGATGAAAATGCTTGATTTTGTTGCGGTGTTTTTTAAAAAAAATTGTAAGGAATTGATTTTATTTCACTTTAAACTCCATCTATTCTATTCTATTTATTCCAAGTTGAGGAATAAACATCTAAAATGCCAAACAGTTTGTCTCCACACCCGCTCAAGAAGAACAGAGATGTCTTGCCACTGCGTTGACATTATGCATAAGTGAGCTGGTAAACATTGCTCTCCCTTGAGAGACTCACAACGTCAGCAGTGGTCATAAGTGAGAGAAGCCAGTGGCAGAGGCAAATCAGTTGAAATTCTAACATCAAGAATTTTTTGAGGTAAAGTTTTTGCCACAAATATAAAAATATGTGGTAGTCAAAATATTTTGCGATAAATCCTTGATCTCCTTGATTTTCAGGATTTTATGTGATTGCAAATTTGCAAAAAAACTGGAGGGACTGACTGTGTTGCTACACTGACAGAGAGAATACATCTGATCCACGCTAGATCTGGACCAAATTTGTTCAGTTTGAGGTGACTTGAGATGAAGGGTCACACTTCTATTCATCAGCAACATATCTGGGTTAATGAACTCCATTGCATCTGTGATCTTCACAGTCCCCAAAATAACTGTGACAAGTTAAGGAAGAGTGGGGCAAGTGAAGTTCAGATACTCTTTAGGTGTCATTTCTGTTCTCCTACAGAGTTCCCAGGCTCTTAATAAAGTTTGCATACTTTATTATATCCTTATTACATGGCTCTTTACAATGCTGAAGAATGTTCCATTCACTTAATGAAATTTCCCAACGTTCCACGGTCTGATTTCTTCATAAGGGACCCTTGCAAAGTATAACAGACCGCTGTTACGGAAAGTGAAACAGAACGTTGCCATAACAAATCAGATGATCTGTAAGTTAGCGAACTACCACTTTTTGGCAGAAGCTACCATCTTAATCCATCATTATCCTTATTATATATCCTTATTATCCATCTTAATCAGTAAAATTATGATAGTAATAACAAACATGCTTCGTAGTCATGTTATTGATGTATTCAATGTGTAATCATCAATGTAATAAGCAGAATAATAATATGTGAGGCGGTCATTATCATGGAATAACTCCAGACAGAGTGGTCATTATCATGGAATAACTCCCGACAGAGTGATTCAAACGCATCACCTTCTTTATCACTCTGTCAGGAGTTACCCCAGGATAATGACCATTTTATTATATTATCCCTTACTTATCCTTATTGCCATTCTTATTCTTATTATTATGACAAAAATGCAGTAACAGCCGTATTAGTGGTAGTAGTAACAAGTAGCAACAGTAGCAGTAGTAGTAGTAGTAGTTAAAGTGGGTAGTAGTAGTAGCAGTAGTAGTGGCAGCAGCAGTAGCAGTAACAGCAGTAGTAGTTATGATGGTATTAGCAGCAGTGGTAGTAGTAGTAGTAGTAATAGTAGTAGTAGTAGTAATAGCAGTGCTAGTTGTAGTGTCCCTGGAGCAACTCATGAAGCGATGCTTTGCTCGAGATTAAAACTATGGCTGCCTGGAATGAAAATGTACTTCTCTAAACTACTGTATTCTATACCACCACCACTACACAAGACAAAATCAAGGGGAAATATCCAGTTAATTTACATATTGGATATAGTGTGTGTGTGTGTACGTGTGTGTTTGTATATGTGTATGATGAATGTGAGTGTGTGTGTGTGTGTGTGTGTGTATGTGTGTGTTTGTATATGTGTATGATGAATGTGTGTGTGTGTGTGTGTGTGTGTGTGTGTGTGTGTGTGTGTGTGTGTGTGCTTAACCCCAGCAGAAAGTCCCACTGTGGTGGAGGCAACAGGAGCTGTTTGAGTCAGCTTAGGGCAGACAGGAGCAAAGGCTCTCCCCACCTCCCACTCGGACAGAAAAGACAGATCAAATAGAGGGAGAGGGAGGGGAGAAGAAGAGGGAGGGAAGAGAGAACTAGCTTTAAAGAATCTACTCATTTCAGCTTGCTTATATAATAAAGTACTCAGTCTATCTCATTCTTCCTCTCCTTTCTTCTTCACCCACCATCCCCTTCTCTCTCTCTCTCTCTCTCTCTCTCTCTCGTCCTCTGGTGTGTGTAGTAACACACATCTCTGGAGATGTTTGTCAGGAGTGAAGTGCGAACAGAGCTCAGGAAAACTCCTCTTCAAAGTTCCCTGCATGGCGGAATCCAGCTCTAGTTTCCTCAGTTCCTTGGCATTGATCTGCCAGTAATGCCACTTTTCAAAAAGAGGCTTCTTAAAGTGTGTCTGTGTGTGTGTGTGTGTGTGTGTGTGTGTGTGTCTCTTCTTAGCTTTCTCATTGTGTATGTATAGGTTTGTGTCTCTGTATGTGTATGTGTACTGCATCCTTGGGCCTACAATTATTTCAGCGACAAAAATTTGATTGAGATTTTGATTATGATTTGTAGGTCGAGTATGTTTCAGCATATCTTCAGCATATCATATCTGTGTGTGTGTGTGTGTGTGCGTACGCACGCAAGCGTGTGTGTGCGCGTGTGTGTGTGTGTGTGTGTGTGTGTGTGCGTGCATGCGCATGTGCATCTATGGGATGTAAAAGTGTATCACTGTGGTACATACTTTGTGAAATAAGTAGGACAATAATTGACTGAAGTATATACAAGAAAAAAGGGGAGAAAAACAATTTGTTGTAAAAAAGGATTGAGCAAGGGGATAGAAAGAAAAAAAAAACAGAAATATATGGAAACTGAGAGGCACACATGACAGGGAGGACAATCAACCAAGAAAGAGAGTGATGAAAGAGAGGAGAGACAGACGGTGAACACTGTTATTTCACAGAGTGAACATAGACAATGTAACAGTGAGTGAAAAGAGAGGTTTATGTATTGAGAATGAAAATTAAGCACAAAAGCACGGTGGTGAGGGAGTGGAGTGCATTTATCTCCAAACATCTGTTAATTACTCAGGTAGATGAAAGAGTAGAGCAGTGACAAAAGTGTATTGATTCTGCCAAAATCACACACACACACACACACTCAAGAAAGAGAGAGAGAGAGACAGAAATACGAACAAATGGATAGATGAACATACCTATGCAGTAACAGAGTATGATTGACAGCAGGATGGCCACTCCCACAGCACTAAGGGCAGTGCATTTCCAGGTGCAGTACTTGGGGGACTTCTTGAACTTAAAGGCTCCCCTGGAGAGGGTGTTTCTTGGCAAGGGACGGGCGGGGTGGGAGTACACAGAGCCTGTTGCCATGGCATAGCCAGGAGCTGCTGCTGCAAAGAGCGAGTTGGTGCCAGTGCCTGTCTTAAACAGGAAGTGCCTGTCGAGAAAGAGGATGTGATGTCACAGTTGCAGCAAATAATAAAAGGCATTAATTATGATGATGACACGTATTAAAAATATAATGACATCTGTGTTGTTTTTTTAATTATCCTAAATACTTCATGTGATTAATTCAAAATTAGATTGGATTGTTATCACCAATATACATCAAATCAATAATTTATCAATCATAAAATAATAATTTAATATTTATACTCAATAAGCCCTTATAAGTCATTGATGTCCTCCACAAGGCTTCTGGTCAAATTCAACACCACTGGTGGTACAATATCAAATTCACTGCAATCTTCATCATTTCAAAGTACAACTGAAACTGGACAGCAGCTTCCTGCTGCCTTAAAACGAGTCACTTGCTGTATCTTGCAAATTTATTGGATTGTTGGGATACTGTTGGGAAGATCAGAATCTTGGATGTTGAAGGCAGCATCTTAGAGAGCAGGACAGACTGCATTCCTCTGTCCCTGTCCACATCCTGTAATGTGCAAGCCTTTCAAGTGCCTGTCCATGAGCAAAGCTTAATTGTGGATTAATTGCCTTTCTGTGTGCCTCCACAAGTGCACTTTTATTAGATTAATTATACACTCCAGCAGGTGGAGGGCAGAGGTCAGGTGGTGAATGAAACGGTTGTGCTCAGATTAAGCACCGAGAGCAGGGCGCTAAGAGGAGAGGAGAGGATGCTGGGAAGGGGTCAGAGGGAGGCTATGATGACCAAAGAGAACGTGTGAAATATACATCCAATTACACTCGTCATGGCATTTAATCCTGTGCTGTGACAAGGGCCTGAGCGCTATATGATTAGCCCGCTAGCGATAACATTATAGAAAGGCTTTAGCACACAGAGCTCATTTGACAGTCTTCTTGTAGCCGCTGTGGCATTCAGACCCACTGGCTGTTCGCTCTGAGCTAAAGGTTTTAGGTCCAGTAGTCCAATTCTCATTTTTCTATTCATACAGTGACACTTTCTATACACACTGCTTCCTCTATATGGCTATTGAGTCTGAGTTACTGCACCATATCACATCTCTTTGCCATACTGGGTTAAGTTTTATTAGAAATTTGAACTCATACAAGGGTATCCATTAAGTTTATTATTTATGTAACTACAATTCTTATTTTACTCACATAACTCTAAGTTTCACTCAAACATGAAATACACATAAATCATTCAGACCAACATGTCTCATATGATACATTGAAAGTTGGAGTAGTAATTTGCATGTTGATTTATAAATTTAAATTCCAAGTGGTAATTCACATATTAAAATTAAAGTTACAAAAAATAGTACAGACAAGGACATGTCTTAAGTGGACATTGAGTGTTTAAACAGGGTGAAGTTCTCAGACACTGGTGCTCTCTTTTGGCAGTTTTTTTCTAAAGAAAAGTCAAGTTTAGTGTGAATCGGGCAGAGACACAGTAATCATGGGATAAACGTGGGTACTGCCTCTTTCATCTAGTTTAATTGTAATGGGATTATTATTTAAAGCCCACAATTGTGATTGTCAAACTGCAAGGCAAGAGAATAATAGGCACATTCAGTCCCCCTCGTGTCATCAGACGAACGAACCATTGCCAAATTTAGAATGCAAATCATGACTAAATCCATCGCTTTCACAGAAAAAGAATGGAATACATCACACAAAGGGGATGTTCTGCATTCCCCAGGTGGATTGATATTTTTTTTTCTTTTGTGTTTTTTTTTTTTTTGAAGAAGGAAACAACTGCAGTCACTATCGTTGACACAATTTTTTCAAATAAGAATTACAAAAAAAAAGAAGAAATGAAACAAAAGTGTCATCCGCTCATCAACGTTGAAACTAATTTAGCATGAGACTTTGAAATTGCCCACGCTATCACATTAGCGTGAATTTACTAATTCAGCATGAAATCATCTGCGAGAGCTCGGCGTGCTTTCTCAGACGGACCACTTTGAGCCTGAGGAGTGCTGGCGAGCCAGGCAGGGTCGCATTCAGGTGGGCTCCGGCGGGATACTTTCAATCGAGTCCCCCATTGTCAGGGCCCACTGTAGCGCGGACACCACACTGCAAGGGGGAGGATTAGTTGCGCTCTGGCACACCCGGACCGGCTCGTGTTTAAGCCCCCTTTTCGCTTTCTAGATTAACAAATATGGGCGACGGGGCTGCCATTTTGAGGCCAAACAGCCCGTAATTGATTAGAGGAAGTGTGACGTTGGGCTGGGGAATGACTAAGCGAAGGTAATCCGCGGCGGTGCTTTTCAAGTGTATGAAAGCGTTTGCAGGGACACGGAGCACGGAGAGCCGAGACGCGCGGCTGAAAAGAATTCTGTCCTCAAGGAGTTTTTGGCAGACTGGAAATGTTGTAACCCCCCTGCCCCCCCAACCACCACCTCTCTCTGCGCCCCCTCCCCTTTCCCAAAAGTGTCACTTCCATTGTCATTGGCTTGACATTCGCAACAGTCGCTTAGCGAAGAGACTGAAAATGGAGGCCAGACTGAGAGAAAGGAAGCATTTATTTTAAGAAAAGAGCAAAAAGAATAGCTGCGGAGAGGGGTGAGGGGTAGCAGGGAGGAAGGAGGAAAGGGGCAGGGGCTAGATTTGTGTGAAGTGACAAGCGAGAGCTACCTTAAATGCATGTCAAACCAAGCTGAATGGAGCGCTACTTTAGGCCATGGAGATGTTGTGGACACAGCCGTGAAAGAGGGCAGTGTTAATCTCTTTGCTGAATGTAAATCTCCTCCGTCAAAAAGGGTTCAGTCTGGTACAGCAGGATGTGCGCGCGCACACACACACACACACACACACACACACACACACACACACACACACAACACACAACACTGTGTTGAGAATCTGAGAAACCTACCAGACATAAATAATTAAATAAACAGAGGAAAAATCTGAATCAGAGACACAAACAAAACAGCAAAAGATAAAGCAGTACCCGCCTCCGTTTCTCGGTTCTGGCATCATAGGCATTCATACTAGCAGTGTGTTCTCACGGCTGGGTCTTCTACAGGGCCCTCTCTCTCTCTCGCTCTCTTTCTCTCTCTTTACCCATCTCCCTGCCCCCCTTTCTCTCTCTCCCTCTCTATCTTTCCCTTTTTCTATCTCCCTGCCCTCCTTTCCTCCACCCCCACTTTCTCTCTTCCTCCGACTCCATCCTCCTTTTTCTCTCAGCATCTGAAACAGCTGTCAGCTCAGCAGGCGTTCTGAGCAGCAGGTGCTTGCCCAGCCCTCCTCTGACTGGCTGGTATTTTAAGATGCTCCCCTGAGACCCGTGGGCCGCTACCGTTTTCAGACGGTCCCTTACTCTTGATGTGTAGAGATCAAACTCCTTGCGACAGGCCGGAGAGCAGAAAGTTTTTTCCACCAGTGGGGTGTGCGTGTTTGTGAGAAAGCCAAACGGCACTAGAGCCTCACACTAATGTAAAATTAAGGCTGTGTGTCTGAAAAAGGCAGACGATCCACAGGCTAACACACAAGAGACACCCCCCTCCTTTTTTGCCCGGGAAAATCCTTTCCTTCCATCTTTTCAACAACTCAGCCAGTTTGTTTCCTCTAGTGCAGCCCAGCAGGGTCTGTCTAGAGCTCCCCAGGTACCTGCTCCCTGAGGAGCTCAAACAAAGTGAGTTGTATGCACACACACACACACACACACACCACACACACACACACACACATACCCTTGACAACTGGCAAATCAAATTATTGATTAGTGATTGGATGGAATAGACTGCTGTTGTTTATCTGTTACTTCCATCCCAGGTGTGACAAAGGGAACATTCTGAGAGGAGCATGTGTGCGTTTGTGTGTGTGTGTGTGGTGTGTGTGTGTGTGTGTGTTAATAGGTGCATGTGCATATGGAAATGAGTGTGTGTTTGGGTGCATAACGTCTATGGAAACGCAGAAGCTGCAGATGTGCCCATCCCAGTGTGTGATTCATGTAGCCCGACCAAATCCCTCCTCACAGTAGCTATCCAGCTGACTCTTAAAAGGATCTGCCCAGTATCACGTCCAGATCAGGGCTAAATCTTTCCCAGACCCAGCTGGCAAACCTTGGCACAGCTAGAGTTCCCTCTCTCAGATTAGCTCTAAGTGTTCTTTCATCTTTCCGCTGAACACACACACACACACACACTCGTCCTGCAGACTTCAGCACGCACAAGGGATGACACTCCTAATCTCTGAGAGAACACTCTCCAGCAGACTCCAGTGCTTCCCACAGACAGTAGCCAAGCTTCCCCAGCTGATGTTTAAGCTGTGCAGAACACTCACGTCACCCCCATCTTGCCCCATCTACATCTCTACGGGAAGCAGGGAGGGACATGTTCTACAGTGTCCTTGCCATGTGGGACTTCATTGCTGTCTGTCATCCTCACAGCCGAGCTTATGTCTTGAAATGTGTCTTTCTGGTCATGTGAGAGCATCTCTGCTGTGTGGTCTAATGTTAGAGCCCAAATTTCTATCCTTAATTTAACAACTCACCATGATCTCAGTGGTTATCTTCCAACATATTTTTTTTTTTACTAAAAGAAAATTTAACTGGTAACACTTTATTTGAAGGGATTTACATAAGGGTGATATGAGCCTGTTATAAACATGACATGACATGTATTATAAACATTAATGACACTTCATTCATGTATATGACTCTTGTCATTAAGTGTCATTTGGCTTTTGTAATGTCTGTATCACAAAACCTGACACTTAATGACAACAGTAATAAACATGAATTAAGTCTCATTAATGTTCATGATATGTGTCATGTCATGTTTATAACAGGCTCATATCACCCTTATGTAGACCCCATTTAACTTAATAACAATGTATAATATATTTTTTCCTTCTTAAAATTACTACTTTGCTTACCAAAGCTTTGTACTGCATAACAAAGTATGAAAAGTATGAATCAGAAATGCACTCCAGCTCCAGATGGAGGGAGATCACACATAAGTCATGGCAAAGATGGCGCATGTGACTCATCTCAGGTGACTCGCTGAGACACAGCAACCAAAGGTGTGATCCCACAGGAACAGTGGAGCAGAACAGTAAGCTGTGGTGGCGCTTTGCTTCACTTCTTTTTCTAGTGTCTAGATGTCTACAGGCGCTGAGACAAAACAACTGTTAGTGTGTTTGCAGGCAAATGTGTGACTTCTCAGAGAGGAATTGGTTTGAAGTAGTGTCGTCAAAATACTAAATTTTCTAACTCTACCATTTTCAGTACCAGGTTCTTCCAGTAGCTTTCTAAAGGGATATGTTTTAAGTGTTCTGTCTCCTCTTTTTAAAAAGTATCTGATCATAGCTACAAGTGCATTTCAACTATTTGTGTTTGAGGGTTAAAACGCCACTTTAAAATGATGACCAGCTGCAAAAAAATGGATAGACAAAGGTGCTGGTAAAAATCAGATATAGAGATAGGTCTCAAAACATTACTACTGACTTTTGACTACAGTCAAAAAATTCATTCATTTCCATAATTGAAGGTAAAAGTGAAACTCATATATTATATAGAGATATTCATTACACATAAAGAGAATTTCAAGCAATTATTGTGTTAATTTTGATGACTGGCTTACAGACAATGAAACCAATAAAAGGAGGAACAAGGATTTTTAATACATGAATGCAAAAGGAGGCCCAACCAAGTATTCAGAAGCTGACTTATCTGTTAAAAATCCTTGATTGAAAATATTCATTTTTTTAGACCTACCCAAGACCCAAGCACTGAGTCTATTCCTTTGAATAAAATGATAGAGGAGGGGCACATCGTTATATAAGAGTGCCGTTGATTCAGCTAGGTCCAGTACCTCACGAGAGCCCTGAGAAGAGAGGAGCACTTAACCGCAGTGGCAACACTCACCTCGACACTCAAGTGAACCTGCCACAGTGTAGCACTCGCACTCGAGCTTTCTCTCAGTATGACTGTCTGTCACAAGATCCCGTCCAAAGCGGATCACCTCGTCTCCAAGACTGCAGCATGGCTCCATTCACATAAATGAGAGTGGTGACTGCACTCTCAACGTTGCTTAAAAGCTACAGAGTACTCTCCTCAGTGGAGAGAGCTGTGCAGCTCACATTAGAATGCATGTTCAGTCTGGTGGACTGAGAAGCAGCAGGATTGGAAAGTGGTTCTTGGTGTTGTTATTGCTGCTGCCGTTCCTAATCTGATGTTCTCTAATGCTCTGTGTAACAATGGTTACATTTAACCTACTTGCACAGACAACAAGGCAAAAAAAAAAAAATGGCAAGAGTAATTGTGATTCAATTTCTTAAAAGATTCAAATAGGGGCCGTTTAGTTTTCTGAAAAGAACACCACTCTCATGTAGAAAACAGCCTGCATCAGCTCAAAAAGTGAACAAACTGCAGTGTTTGATGTGACGACTGTTGTCTTTCTCCTAACTGGCGTTGTTGTGGCATTTCTGGCTTTCAACTCAAAGTGTTAAAGACGGCGAAAAGATGAGCCCCCCTGCTGTAACTGCGCCGTAAACATGTGCGTTATTAGCAATGTGCTTGGACACCTCGCCATCTCACTGCATTAGAGAACCACTTTGGCTGTCAAACACTGAACTGCAAAAAAGTGTCATAAAGAGTCTTTTTCATGTTTTTTTTTGTATTTATCTAATTTTGCAAGAGGAAATCCGATTGATCTTTGTGGTCCCCTGAATGGTAATGATTACAAGCTGGGAGACTTTGTGTGTGTGTGTGTGTGTGTGTGTGTGTGTGTGTGGTGGGGGGGGTTGGCATTAAGAATGTGTTTGGCATCTCGAATAGGATCGTATTCTCTGATGCTGATTCAGAATACTGTGTGACAGCATGTCAGTGCTGATTTGCATTCTGTATGTCAGGCTGTATGAGTGATCAATGCTGATCTGATTCAATCGAGAGCCTTGTCATATAAAGCATTCATAACAACAGAATGAGGGAGAATCTCCATTTCACATCACTGTAAAACTGAATTACAGACTATCCTGTAATAAAAAAACATGGTGAAAATCCCACTGTGAAAAATCTCACTATATTGTAGGATCCGTTGAATTAGCCGACAGAGGATAAACAAAGGCACAGTGGAGAGTTGTCTTGGAGGAGAAAATTGGAGTTTTATTGTGGACTCTAACTGCAAAGATAATTTGACGCTTAGCTCTTTCCTTCTCTCTTTCTCTCTTCTCCCTTCTTCGAACCCATTTAACATTTTTCAGTGTCCATTTACATTCATGTAGACCATTTCAATGGTAAAAACAAGAGCAATGCCTGAACGTTCTATTTTGTTCCCAAACGACTTCAGCCACGTTTATGTCAAATCAAACAGCCATACGGAACGTTAAAAACAGAGACTTTATGGGAACATCTAGGACATTAACAATCAATCTCTCTTGGTTTATGGTTTCTAGCTACTTCACACAAAAGGGTCTGTCTAAAGAAACCAGGTCTGCTATACAGTTGTGAATAAAGGTATACAGTATAGACTAGTATATATAGTATATACTTACAAGTCTATACTGTATACTATATACTGTCTGTGCATACAGGGCTCAGATGGAAGTAATTCACCATTGGCAAAAGTCATTCAAATTCTAATGTCCTAAACCAGCTTTTTGTGTGGTTACAGAGAGAGAAAAATAAAACAAGAATAAAAAGGATACAGAACACACACACACACACACACACACACACACTGACCTGCTCTCCAGGGCTACATTGCTGCCCAGCACCCAGTTCTCCTGCAGCTGCACACACTCTGAGGCACTCTGCAGTTCTGTCGTCTGATTGGCCAGGGCGTGGTTGAGCGAGGTGATTGACGGTGTCTGCTTGTGCTGGTGAGAGGCAGCCGGAAGAGGGGGCGGGCTCTGCTGGCTGGACAGCGGCTCTGTCAGAGAGAGATGAAAGTAGAGAAAGTTTTGAGGATAAAATAGATGGAATGGGGGAAAAAAATCACTTCAAAGACTCCTTTGGATTCCTCTGGAACTAATTCAGACTCCAAGTAGAAAACAACTTTTAACGCGGGAAAGGTGACCCTTACTGGGTACAGATGACACATACACATGCCCTTGCATGAAATCACGCTGCCACAGTATTATGGTCATTAGTGACAGGTCTGGTGGCTATGGACAGACGAGTGAAAAAGATCCAAGATGGCGAGGCCTTTTGACAGGCACGCTAATCACCAAACCACAACTTAGTGATTTTATAGACTACTGCACAGCTTGTGATAACCACCCTCCATTGGCTGACTATTATGCAGTCACCAAGACATGCATTGTCACTTTTGTTACTGACAGTGCAGACAGTCAATTAGAGTTAAACAGATGGACGGCAGTGGGGGTAGATAGGTAAAAATGTGAAACTTCCAGTCAAACATAACTTCCACATCAAACATAACAGACTGCTAAATGAGAGTGGGAAAAAAAACAAACATAATTTATGTCATGTCCCCACCAAAGACAAGACAGGTGCTAGTGCACTGGATGGCTTTTGAAGCTACAAAAAAGTAGAGTAGAGTAAAAACGATAACTGTCCAATTACCCTCTGAATGGATGAACCAGTCCGTTTGTGGTGAGACAACAGCAGAGAAGTTTATGGTTGGTCACGCTGTGCAACAGATGTTCTGTATACTCATTTGAGTTTGGTAAAGATGTTATTGGTCCAAATAACATGTTGTTTTGTCCAGTGGCACACAGAGGCATTTTGATCTATGGCCATTGATTCTGTAAGCAGGAAATGACTGGCAAGTAGCCAGACTAAACTCAATCAAAAATGTAGCTAATCGGTCTCGCAAGCCAGGCTAAATTTGGAAAACAGCAGTATTTGTTTTTCCTTGTGACTGTGGTGTGTGTGTGTGTGTGTGTGTGTGTGTGTGTGTGTGTGTGTGTGTGTGTGTGTAAGCAAGAGTGCGACATTCTAACATTCTATGTATTAATGCATTGCATGGGTTTGCATGAGTTTGTTTGCACCTGTTCGTTTATGCATTTCTATTCGTGAGTCTCTGTCTCCTGCTTGTGCATGTGTGTGTGTTCACGAATGGACAAGGACACAAACACACACAAACACACACACACAGACACACACACACACACACGTATGTGTGTAGTAAAGCCCTGGGAGCTGGCACTCAGTAGATGAGGGTCATTTTTTTAGAAGGGGGAGAGCAGCTGTTGCATGATGAATGCTTAAACACGGCTCTCATATGATTTCAGCCCCAGAACCCTCTGCAATAGCTAATGACTGGAACGGCCATTACAGACGGACTGAGACAGACGGAGAGAGAGAGAGAGGGAGAGAGAGAGAGAGAGAGAGAGAGAGAGAGAAACGCTTTCTGTCTCAAGCCAAATAAGACTTGACCAGTGTCTCCTCTCTTTTCTTCTATGTGGATATTTAACCTTGTCTCATCTGTGTAGTCATCTGTGTGTGTGTGTGTGTGTGTGTGTGTGTGTGCGCGCGCGTGTGTGTGTAATGCCTGGTGCCGCAGCAACTCTGAGTGGGTCTGTCTCTAGACAGTCTGGGATGAGCTCCACTGCAGCCAGGAGACTTAAGGCCACTTTTTGCAGAGGTGGACTTTTTTCTTTGAAGTGACCTTTGAAGTATTTAAAGAGTTTCTCCCCACCCCCCACCCTTTCCCACCACACACACACACACACACACACATACACACACACACCTGATACGCAGTAGTGGACAGCTCTGGGCATCACTTTGGCCTTCATATGGCAGACATGTCCTCTCCAGCACAACCATGTCATTACGGCAGAATGAGTACCATAACACTGGAGCCTCAACATACTCACCCAGCAGACCCTGCACCCACATGCACATACACACACACACACACACACTCACACATACACACACACACACAAATGGATGGATACATACACAAAAAAACAACAGAAAGGGCACCTGTGTCGGGACCCTGTCAGGCTCAACGCATACACACAGAGTCTGCGACTAACATCAGGACAGATGTACAATAATAAAGCAATCATTTCTGACATGCTGTCTGCTCACTGACAAGCTTGCGTCTTCTTCTGTCAGAGGGCACAGGAGCTAACCGAGGGCAGTGAGCGGCTGGCTCTGGGACAATCCCGGCCCACGTCAGAACCAGAACACAGCCGGCTCTGTCCCAGACGCCGCTGCTGTCTGGAATGCTATATGTCTCAGTCCAGTGAGCACATGACAGGCGTCTGAGGGACGGGTGCTGCCTCTAAGAGAGTGCATCTTTCGTTCCCCATCTTTCATTCCAGCCCTTGCTATATTTCCCTCTTTTAATCTCTTGACATGTCTCCTCTGCCTCTCTCAAGCTCTCTCCACCTCTTTTTCTCTCCGTCTGGCTCTAAATTTCTCTTGCTCTCCATCTCTTTTTCTGTCCTGTCTTCTTCTCATCCCTCTCTCTCTCTGTCTATTCCCCTTCCCCTTACCTATAACAGATGTCCATGACATTGTGTCCTTGATACTGTTTTCCTAAATCTAACATGTAGTGGAAAGTGTGGATATCTACTGTGACTTGTTTTTTTTTTAAGACAGACATTTTATGCATTAAACATAGACCCAGTTTCCCAGACATAAATGAAGGGTATCCTTACTCAAACTGAATTTCAGTGAAAATCGAAAAGGCGCCTTTAGCCAAGGACAAGGCTTTGTCCATGTCTGCGGAAACCGTCTTTAACGTAAAAGACGCAGGTTTACATAGGCTTATCGCAAGCACACTGTCACTATCCATATTTATACAAGCACTGCGTTCAGTAACCCTGAGTCGGTCAATGCAGTGAGTCATACAGAACTGGCAGACTCTTCCGTCACAAAATGGATAGGATTCAGGCCTCATTGGGTCAGTTTCCCATTTCAGCACCAGACGTAAGAACTGTGTGTGAGCATGTGTGTGGTGTGTGTGTCCGTGTGGTGTGTGATGAGTTTATATGTGCGTACGCCTGATGGCAGACGCAAATAAGGAGGGAGCTGACGGTGCACGCCTGCGAGGCATTTACATAACTCAATTATGAGCCGCGCCAAAGCCGTCGTCCTCGTTTAGCAGAGACGAGACGGGGCGAGGACAGTCAAAAGGGACGCAAACGGCTGTGGCAGACGCATGGAAACGGCCTGCCTGCGCTGGTGTGACTGCGACTATGTATGTTTGTGTGTGTACGTTTCACACACAGAGAGAGAGAGAGAGAGAGATTTTGTTTGTATCTGTGTGTGTTAGTGTATGTAATCAAGTGCGTGCATTTGTATTTCCATGTTCACCTGTCTGTATGTGTGTGTGTGTAGCTCTGTGTCTGTCTCAAGGTGTCACTGTGTTTGGCCATTTTAATGTGTGTGTGCTGCATAGGATGGTATACGTATATGTTTCTGAGTCTGTTTGCGTGCGGGTGTCTGCCTGCATGCTTGCGGCCCCAGACTGAAAGTCCTGGAGTGTGGACTGAAGGCGGCTGAAGCAGGACTCCCTGGGCTGGGACGTTAAGCTGTCCTCTCCCAGTCTGACTCTGCCTGCCAAGGGATTCCAGTTGCCAGTATCTTCCTGTCTAGTTTAAGAGATGTCCACTAACTAATCTCTCTCTCTCTCTCTCTC
The DNA here is from genome assembly GCA_015244755.2 of Tenualosa ilisha. NCBI lineage: Eukaryota > Metazoa > Chordata > Actinopteri > Clupeiformes > Clupeidae > Tenualosa > Tenualosa ilisha. Next base: position 896,150 of record PYXC01000089.1, on the reverse strand, counting down.
TCTCTCTCTCTCTCTCTCCTCTGTCTCTCTCTCTCTCACACACACACACACAAACACACAGATTTAGGTCTGTCTGCGTGAATTTGTATGTGTGTGTGTGTGTGTGAAGATTGGTGTATGTGGGGGGTGTAGTCCATGAATACTGCAGGCAAGCTCCATCCCTTTCCATCCCAGGGGAGAAAATGGACACGGAAAACTGGGCTGGTGAGTGTGTGTGTGTGTGTGTGTGTGTGTATTTTAGAAGGTCTTTCATTGCCTCAGTAGACGTGTGAGTTACAGGGACCAGAGACAAAGCCAGCAGCATCAACACCTTCAGTGCCAGCAGTATGTTGAGTGAATGGACCAACCAAAAGCCAGGCTGTCCAGAGACACTATACAGACAGCAGTGACCAACGATCACAAAGTGGGCCAGTTAAGGAAGAGTAAGATGTGTCATTTTTTACTGGACAAGTGAAATGCACAAAATAAAAATAAGAAACAGATGCAACAGTGCAAATCCCCAAGCGGGAAATAGAAAAAAAACTGTGCACAAAACAAACTAAACAGACAAGAAAGACAATTCAGTCAGTCCCAGGATGGACCGCAGAACAAGTGAATGCAAAGAGCAGCGATTCACACAAAGGAGCTACAATGACATATCATTCATAATATTTGAGAGCCCTTCCTCCATTCTGCTACGGCAACTCAAACAGCCCTAGTGATGTCTGGCTCCCCAGAAAAACACAGCCAGAAAAACCACAAACATTTGGCTCAGTCAATTAGATGGACTTCAGTCAGTGAAGGTACCAGCATCCTGCCACATGTCATGGTAAGGAAAGAGTTAATAATGTTAAGGTAATAATGAAAAAAAGGACAAAAATGACATGTAAAATAATACTGAAAAATTGTAAGTCCATCTTAAAATATGTTAAAGATTGTTAGTGGCCAAAATTACATCCAGATGAACAACATAAAGAATAAAGAAAAGGTAATGGAAATTAATTGAATTAATAGCACTGTATGGATCACATTGGCACGCAGATCCAGTCTGTGTAAAACAACTTTATTAAATGTGCTCCAGAGCGTGTCACTATCAGGACAGGCATGCAAAAGACTTTTCACATCTTCAAAAATGATTTGATGTGGGAACTTCAATCATTAGTTGGCTTTTTAGTGCTAATCTCCCCCCTCTTTCTCCATCTTTGTCCAGAATAAAAGCCCTTCTCCAAAGGAAGAGACATCTGTAGTGTTGATAGCGCTATCATTCATACATCATCCTTTCAAAGAACACAGAATTCTGAAACTAGTTGTTTCTTAGAGGACATATGCAGACATCCTTATACAAAAATGTTTCAGCGAGGGGTCAAAGGTCAGAACTAAAATGGTCCCTCTCTTGTTCCTGTGAGCCCTCTGCTCACCCTTAGAGATAGGATCCAAACACTTGTCTCATTTTATTTCCTCTTCTTAGAAACTTGATCAGCACTGATGACTCCCCAAAGAAATAGCTCAATGTCAAGTTGTCACACTCCGAGCGGTTGAAATGCTTTAGAGTGCACATTATGATTAATGCTGTATGGCTGTGATCAGACAGCCACCTCACTTCGCTATTTACACTGACACCATAGTCCGTCCATCAGTCTTACTACCAGGGGACCTGCTGTCATCACTCTTGTGACGTTTAATACACTACATACACTACACCAATACACTAAATACTAAACCAATACTATACACTAATACACTAAACCAAGACGTGATGCTAGTACAATAGTCTGGAGTGCATCTAATCACAGGCTGTTGTACAAACAGTTGCAATCGCTGAGTGCTGTTGATTGGAAGAAGGAGAGAATTTAGTACAATGTAGACTGAATAGCGAACATGGAGCTTACAGTAGCTGAATGAGTCAATGGGAGACGTAACTGAAAGTGAGCTTACAACGCCATTCAGTTAGCGTTAGCTCCCGGTTCGCTACTTGGTCTATGTGGTATCAAATTCAACAGGGCTATGGTTGGAAATACTATGGCCCATTACTTTGGGCATACAACATGGTCCATACACTGCTATACTGTAGACACAGCAACTCAACTCACTGTGTGAAATATACTGGAAATATATGAGTGCAACGTCTTAATATTATCTGGAAGGGCTCCTACAAAATAGAGAGGGATAGGAACAGGGCTGTATTTAGAGACAGGTAAATCAAGGGGAATGAACGTGGACAAATGACAGAGGTGACGGAGCCAAAAATTATGGCAACACAAATAAAGCATCTTAGAGTAAATAATAACAAAAGATTTTAACACTCACTAGAGTGCCATGTAACAATCACTTTATTTTTTTTTAAATAAAAATTGATATCATGTAGTTATTAGAGTGAAAAAAAAACTTGAAAGGTCTGCATACTGCATGACTGACACAGAAAGGAGTAGTTGTCAGAGCTGACACTGTGAAAGCAAATACACTGCCATGTGTTACATGAGACTGTCCCTCACTCTAGTCTTTCAAAGACTGTTATGGGTGTCCTACATTCATTTCAGACTGGTGAGCAGCACAGCCCATAGCCTGGATTTAAACACACTAGTACAACATTTCTGTGGGGCCAGGGAAATTACAGCTATGTGTTATTTCCTCTATGTGTCAGTCAAGGTCAGTGGGTGTATAATTCCAATCAAGTTTACTCTGCCTTACACTGTTTACATTTAAAAGATTTCTTTTGTGTGTGTGGAATGACAGTTGTATGAAAGTAAAACATCTGACAAAACAAGGTCAGGTTTTGAGATTTAAATTGAACTTGTACATGTACACATCACTAACTACTACAACTTCCCATGTATAAAATGACTGAAATGATGAAAGAAAAATAAATAAGAAAGAAAGATAAATTTTCATGCACTTTTGTTAGAATACTTAGGTAGAGTAAAACCATTTATCTTTGTTGTGAGAAAGACAGATTTTTTTTCTCTCCTACAAGACCACCACAAATTTGCAGTTTTGTTGAAATCACTACAATCGCCACATTTCAAACTGCTGACTTTTAACATAATTAGATCTTGTGAATCCACTCTCTGGTGTGCAACACTTGCCAATTTCTCACTCGTCACACTGGCGAAAAACAACACTCAGAGATTTGATCATCGGCGCCTTTTTAAAATAGAAAACTAATTTGTGCTGCATTTGATACAGCCTCGACTTTTCATGTGCTTGCTTGCTGCCCTGCCTAACCGGTAACAGTGCTGTACTGATGCTGAGACTGTGAATGTCCCTCTAGGCCCAGACAGCTCTTGCTCACATGTTACTTATTAGGGGAGGTGAGAAAAGGGCTCCTTGACGCCCGCGGCTGAGCGGTCACAGGTAGCGCTGCTGTAATTGTGTCGCCTACTCGTCTCCCTCATTACCACCCTGTTATCAGGAGCAGAGACAAGAGGTGCCAACAAGGCACGTTCCATTTTGAGTGTGTGTGTGTGTGTGTGTGTGTGTGTGATGTGAATTGAGTTTCCCTCTGCCGCTGAAAATAAAAAGATACAGTAAACAATGCAATCAGAGCAGCTTCATAATGTACAGGGGGGGGGGATATTTATCACGACCTACATTGTTCCCACATGTTCCAATTAAAATAGAAACACATCTCTCAAAATAAATTATATTTTTAAAGGTGCACTTCTTCCTCACATATTTAAATACTAAAAACTATTCATGTTGCCACGTCTTCTTGCCCCTTAGCCAACAATACCAAAATGTAAAAAAGCAAAAAGTAAAAAAGTGCAGGACTCTGAGTAAGATGTAGTCTTGCATTGAAACGTCAGTCATTTGTTATGCACCTCAAATCAAAAAGCTAAAGATTAAGAAGACATCTGTGCTGCACCGGCACTCTTTTTACTTGACATCGCCCTGATCCTGTCCTGATTGCACTCTTTTTACTTGACATTGCCCTGGTCCTGTCCTGATTGCACTCTTTTTACTTGACATTGCCCTGTTGTCCTGATGCCTCCTGACATCCTGTCTCTGATTGCACTCTTTTTACTTGACATTGCCCTGGTCCTGTCCTGATTGCACTCTTTTTACTTGACATTGCCCTGGTCCTGTCCTGATTGCACTTTTTACTTGACATTGCCCTGGTCCTGTCCTGATTGCACTCTTTTTACTTGACATTGCCCTGGTCCTGTCCTGATTGCACTTTTTACTTGACATTGCCCTGGTCCTGTCCTGATTGCACTCTTTTTACTTGACATTGCCCTGGTCCTGTCCTGATTGCACTTTTTACTTAACATTGCCCTGGTCCTGTCCTGATTGCACCGGATTGATGTAATTGGCAGAAGCACTCTCCCTTCTATGTAAAAATGTATATAATAATAATAATAATAATAATAATAATAAATAATAATAATAATAATAAATCCAGTTTAGATACAGCAATGATGTGCAAGTAAGTACTATGTAAGGCCCAGAGAAGGGACAGTAGGCAGTGGCATGAGAGTTCCTGCTCACATAAAAAGAAGTTGATTGACTCAGGGCGTACTTGTTAATGAGCCGTGTGCCATAATTGATTCACACTCAGGAAAAACAAAGGTACATAAAGACGACTGACATGCTTGAACAGACCATTACACACAGCACGTCGCCCCACACACTCTCTCATTAACCTCTAACACAGGTAATAAAGCATGCTAATGGAGTCCATTGCAATAAATAGCCTGAATTACTGTAGTATTTAAGAATGTGTATGTGTGTGTGCTTGTGTGTGTGTGTGTGTGTGTGTGTGTGTGTGTGGTGTGTGTCTGAGTGCATATGTGCACAGACATATTGATGTCTCACTACAAGTTTAAGTTTTGAGCCTCTGCACACACATACACTCTGCACACCACACACACACATAAATCACTCACCCATAAGACAGCAAAGCCCTTTATAGAAGGATTAAACCTACATTCACACTTTCACACACAGACAGACAGACAAACTACATTAGCATGATGTCTGTCACCCTTTGACAAGAGAAGCTTTATGACAGACACAACATTGTACATTTATGCAAAACCATGAAATTTCACCTTCTGTTAAGGTTGATTAAAAACTGTGGAAATGTAATGGAGAGAGGGAACTGTAATTAATTTGGATATATTCTGTTAATATCTTTATTATTATTGTTGTTGTTGTTGTCGTTGTTGCTGCTACTGTGTGTTATACATGTGACATGTTTATGCATTTGCAGACCTTTTATCAACGACTTAAATTTTGTCAACTATCAATTGTTCAGGCAGTCTCCCTGAGCACTTAGGGTTAAGTGCTTGCTCAAGGCACAGCAGTGGAGCTGGATTTGACCCACACTTTTCAGACTACTTACACACTAGCCAGGTTCGTAACCACTACGCTACCACCGCCACATGTTTTATTGTATGTTGTATAATATTATTATTGTATTACTGTTCAAAGGAAGTGAGTGTTTCACTGGTGCAGCCAAACAGCAGTAGATATGCCAGGGAGTAGACAGATTTTGATCTTAGCAGCTGGAGGTGTGAGTGGGTGAGGCCCACTGCCGGGCATTGAGTCTTCTGATCTCTCCCCTGAGCCCCACCACTCCTCACTCCTCTGTTCCCTTCCAACCCAGCAGGCTCTGAGGACAGAGACACAGCTGACCGCTCTGCCTAAAAACTGCTCCCTTAGCACGCCGCAGCCCAGCAGGGGAGAAAGACTGCTAGTGGCTGCTTTACTCAGGCGGCCACTTTCTCAGTCCAGCGCCCGGTGGTCAGGGAGAGGCCAGCGTGCTTCTCCGGACCTTCCTCTAGACTCACAGTGGGCTGCCTGATGCTCTTCTGCCCTAACATCCCTCCAGCCATCCTACAAAGCTACTCGGCTAGGTGACACTGGATGGCTAGCAGAGTGGTCCCCGGCTGTTGAGAACAAGTTCACTAGCTGTGCCAACATTCCTCCTCCCAGGTAACCAGGGTTAGATGATCCTGTCTGCTTAGCCGGCTGACCCTGTGGGTGATCTGAGGAGAGGCCGCTGGCAAGTTCTCTCCATGATTCCTTCTAGACAGGCTGGATGCAGAGATGTCCTGTGGCCCATTCGTCCTCTCCTTCCCAGCAGGCTCAAACTCAGGCTCGAAGACCCACTGGGGCTGTGTGTGTGTGTGTGTGTATGTGTGTGTGTGTGTGTGTGTGTGTGTGTGTGTC
>PYXC01000089.1:880000-885000 GCA_015244755.2 Tenualosa ilisha | reverse complement strand
CTAGCATACGGCCTTAATGGAAACGATTCAAACTGTGCTTCTTCTACGTTGTGCTCCGTGATGCCATTTTCATAGCAGATTGAGTGACGATGAACTATATATGTATATTACTCTGCACTCAAATCTTACAAGACCCCATGGACTTTGATGTTCCCCATAGAAATGAATTAATGATCGGGAGGGGGATTGGAACATACTTTGATCACTCTGTGTCTGATGGAGGCCTGGCAATGTTTGCTAGGCAAGTACCACACACACTCCATGTCTTACAGAAGATCTCTTTTTAATCATCATCAATATCTACAGAACATATGCCAATAATGTCGGAAATACAACCTGGTTAACAGCTACCACTAATGTCGGAGGTCAACCTGCACAGTCATGGGGCAAACTGCCCCTCCCTGTCCTGTCTCTATCTCTCTCTCTCTCTCTGTCTGTCCTCTTTCTCTCTCTCTCTCTCTCTATCTCTCTCTCTCACTCACACACCCAGTTTTTCTCCTTCTCATCTTGTTTTCCTGCACTTGGGTTGTGTGAGGGTATAGTTTCTTTCTGCAGGCTAGAAGCACTGCACTTTTAAGAGGGGAGGCAGCGAGGTGATCAGAGCCTCCCAGACTGCTGGACTGAGCGCCACTCCTGCGCCGTCTCGTTAATAATACATACCCCTCCGTTCTCCCTCTATCCCCTGCAGCAGAGCTGATCTCCCGAAATAGCACTACAATAATGACACAACACAGAGTAGCGAGCCACGGCTTAGAGCGGAATGGCAGAGCTCAGCACAGCACAAGACAGGATAGACCAGGAGAGCAAAACATGGACCAGTCAAGACTGGACAACAAAGACCAGCACATCACAGACCATTGCACAACACAGGACAGCATAGACAAACTCTGTGCAGACCAGCATCACACAAGATAGTACAAGACAGCAAAGATCTAGCACAGTTCAAGATAGAACAGAACAACAGAGACCTGGCATAGTACAAGATAGAACAGAACAACAGAGTCCTGGCATAGTACAAGATGTGACCTGGTGTAACACAAGACCGAAGCGCACAGGACACTGTTGTTCAGAAACAGGACAGTGATTGTGGCACAGCTCACATTTTACAAGATTCTAGGAAGCTAGTGCAGTAGAGGGTGGCACAGATCTAGCAAGCAAAATCCCCGTCTATGTGTAGGGTAGACGGGTGGCTTATTGTACTACTTTTTTAGTACAGCTAAATGTAAAAGAACATATATCACCAGGCTGCAATCAGCCTGTCAAAACAACAGGCTCAAAGCAGTGCAACTACAAAGAAGATAAGGCAAAAAGGCAATATATGCAACACCGTGCAACATGAAAACCTGGTGAAACACAGCAGACACAACGCATTAACAAAATACAATCTAAGATCAAATTACACATACAGTGTTACATTGTGTAGCTAAGCTCCAAACCTACAACGATGCAGAGCACAAAAGCACAACACTGCACAGCAAAACAACACAGCCTTATGGCATATAACACATTGCAAACCATTCAGTTAAGCACGACAGAACACAATCAGAACAACAAGCACTTCCACACCGCTAACTGCACCAGTGCACAATAGCCTATGCTGGGGCTAATGCGCTGTACGCCAGTCAATATCAGAAAATATGTCCCAACAGGACTGACAGCTCACTGACAAGTCAAGTGAGAATTTCCGCTTCATTATGAGGGGACTTGTTCTGATATTGAAGCTGAATATTCATTTCCTTATTTATTTAATGAACAGAGTTTTGTGTTGCATGGCTTATGATAAGAAACATCATAATTCACCACTCTAATGGACCTTGAAAGGTTTTTGGTGTTGCATAGCAATGAATTCCTTTCTGATGTTCACTCCCAGTGAAGTCCCATTGTGATAAGTGAACACACTGCTTGTGATATGACGGACATGAATCAGTGGCACAAAAACCCATGGCCATTGGCAGCAGTTATACATTCCATACAGCAGTCAAATATAGGCAATATCACACCTCTGGATGATGTGGAGATCCATTCAAGTGGGATTTTCTGCATCATTCTGAAGAGCAGTATACTATGAGCAATACAGTATAGAAAGAAGTGCATGAACACAAGTATGGAACAACAGTAGCCAATCAGCCCAGCGTTCTATCAAATGGAGGATTACAACCGAAAGGGCTCAAAACAGAATGTACCGGTTCTCATCAAATGCCTGTAGTGAGGAATCCTCTACACTCTTCAGACTCTGTGTGTGTGTGTGAGTGTGTGCATGTGTGTGTGCGTGCACGTGTGTGTGTGTGTGGCTTTACACACTCCATACTCGATATTTCACTCCGCTGTACACCTTCACATCACACATGAAAGGGGGATCAAAGGACAGCTTGTTACCAGTGAATGTGTGTGTGTGTGTGTGTGTGTGTGTGCGCGTGCGTGCGTGTGTGTGTGTGTGTATGTGTATGTGTATGTGCGTGCGTGTGTGTGAGAGTATGTGTGTATGTGTGTGTGAGTGTGTGTGTGTGTGTGTGCGCATATACAAGTGTGCATATGTGTGTGTGTGTGTGTGTGTGTGTGTGTGTGTGTGTGTGTGTGTGCATGTCTGTGTAGAGGTGAGACACTAAACATTCCAAGAGCAGTCCACAGGCACAAGTCATATAAAATCACACCTATCCACACTATCAGAACTTTGGAGCTCACACAAAATGAATGATTAGCACCAATCACTCCGGCCCCCTTTTCCCCCGGAATTTTACCCTGTGGGCCGAAAGCCACGCTGTAAGACATTCCAGAGGCGGAACATTCTAGAGAGAGAAAAAAAAACAAGTGGAGAAAGGAGCATTAAGTGTCCTTTCATTATGAAGATCAAAGACTGGGGTCCCAGTGCGCTGCATTCAAAGGAACTAGGTCGGGGCTGAGACAACGAGACGGGCGTGAAAAAAAAAAAAAAAAAAAAAAAAAAAAACCTAAAAACGAGTGCTCCTCGGCACCCACTGCAGCTGCCTCTGACACATCCTAGATTAGACGAGTGTGAAACGGCTAATCGCGCCAAGCACCCTCACAACAAGGGGGCAAGACGAGACGCCAGGAGGGCGACGAGACGCTGTGTGACGTGACACGACACAACGCGATCACCGAAGCAAGGGGAGTTTGCGCGTGTCTGGTGTCTGGTGTCTGGTGTCTGGTGCTGAAAAGAGGCAGTTCTCATTGTAAGGGAGTCAAGTGGATCGGTGTGTTTTTTTTGCAGATGGAGAGAGACAGAGAGGGTGTGTGTGTGTGTGTGTGTACGTGTGTATGTATGTATGTGTGATAGTGTGTTTATAAGCATCTGTTTATCCAGTATCTGTCAAAAGATGTCAAGGTTTAAAAAGCTGGCAGACACACACACACAAACACACACACACACACACACACACACACACAATGAGGATTAGATTTGACAGCAGGGCACTGCATTGGCAGATGATTGTGGAAGACAGCTTCCTATTGTATTAGTGAGAGATGGCAAAAACAGCAGTGATGCCTATTGTAAGAGCCCACCAACCCCAAACACTCCAATTTCCTCATACATGTGTGTGTGTGTGTGTGTGTGTGTGTGTGTGTGTGTGTGTGTGTTTTTCCATGGAGGAGAAACAGCTATTGAGATAAAGGCAGTCTGCGTCTGTGTCGACTGGGTAGCGATTTCTGAGATACAGCCTACTGTAATGTGTGCGTGTGTGTGTGTGTGTGCGCGCGTGTGTTTGTTTGTGTTTCAGCTAGATGTACGAGTGTCCGTGTCAGCATTTGCTGTTGTCAGAGAGTCCCCAGTGCATGGATCTGAGTAAGACATACACCTGCGTGTGCGCCCGTGTGTGTGTGTGAGTGAGTGCACGCACATATGTGTGTGTGTGTGTGGTATTAGGATCTAAGCGTCTATCAATGCCCTGCTGTATTTCTGTTTGTGTATTTCTGTGTTGTACATTACCATGGCTTGCGTCATCTTGCATAAGGCTCATATTTATTACATGAAAAAAAACTACTCTTTTGGGGGGGCCGTAGTCCATTCTTTCACATGGCCTCCTGCTGTGTCTGACCGTGTGTTTGTGTGTGTGTGTGTGTGCGCGCAGACGCATATGTCTATGCCTGTGTTATAACACACTGACCATGCAGCTTTGCGGAGCCTCCGGCATCCCCAAAAGCACACACACACCACGCACCACACACACACACACACACACACACACTGAAGCTTAATGAGATCATGGATGCCTTTGAAGAGCGTATCTGCAGCTAAATTTGAAGTTCGACATCAAGGCTGGAAAGGCAATTAATCAAAGAGATTTTCCACTCATTCCTTAAAGGAAAAAACTGCATCCTTTATCTCCTCTGGCTTTGACGAGCCAGGGCTCAGCTACACTCAGCATGGGCTTCCCACAGACGGCCAGATTTAAAACTGAGTAAAAGACAGAGAGAGAGAGAAAGTGTGTGTGTGTGTGTGTGTGTGTGTGTGTGTGTGTGTGTGTGTGTGCAGCACTCTCCAAATACGCTTGTGACTACAGCACTGCAATGATGAATTATCCGACAAAAACAACAAGTGAGCAAAAGATGGCATTTCCAAACAAAGCACTTTCACTGGGTTTGCTCTGTCTGTATATATTTGTAAGATGGGAGTGCCTGTGTGTGTGTGTGTGTGTGTGTGTGTGTGTGTGTGTGTGTGTGTGTGTGTGTGTGTGTGTGTGTGTTTATGTGTGTATATGTGTGTGTGTGTGTGTTTATGTGTGTATGTGTGTGTAAGAGAGAGAGAGAGCATTAAAAACTATTTTTCAGTGTGTGTTTGTGTATTCGGTGTGTCTTCATCATATCTAAAGCAACTTAAGCAATGTTAGCAAGTGTGATACACCTTAAGTCAAAACAGTTGTCTCTAACTGCATGTGAGTGTCACTGTATGGCACTGAATGTTGTCTGTCCACTCTGACGGTGTTTACACGTATCTGTGTATTTATGAAAATGGGTATATTCTTCTCCTCCATATTAGAACA
>PYXC01000089.1:787500-872500 GCA_015244755.2 Tenualosa ilisha | reverse complement strand
GTGTGTGTATGTGTATGTGTATGTGTGTGTGTGTGTGAGTGTGAGTGTGTGTGTGTGTATGTGTATGTGTTTGTGTGTGTGTATGTGTGTGTGTGTGTGTGTGTGTGTGAGTGTGTATATATCTGTATGTCTACACCAACAGCCAGGCTCAGACTCATACTGAATATCCTGTGTCTGTCCGTTCACATCCACGTGCACTTTTAAAGGTTAGCTGTCTGGTCTTCCTGGAGGCTGAAATGTCAGTACTGTTGCCTGGCCTGAACGAACAGGGGGTGGGAGTGGGGTGGACAGTTTATTAACCCCCATTTGATGTTCTAGTCAGAAATGACCCTTCTGAAACATCCGTCTTTTGTAAAAATCTCTTTAAAATCACAGTTTGAGTCACCCTTCACTATGGATGCTATATTTTATTGAACTGAACAATACCCCCCATATGGCTGAAAATACATATTTTATATTTCCTAATACTTGCTTATCACGAAGCAAACATTCACAAATGGGCTCCAACATCTTGGGGACACAAATGGGCAAATGGGCTAACTAAAAAAAAAAAAAAAAATTGCTAAACTATTTTAAACTACTGTAGTTTAGCCATTATGTGTTATTAGAATAAAGTCCAAAGTATCTAACAGAATAAATAGCCACAAACGTCTATGGTTACATTCGTGAAGCGATTATGAGGAATCCTTGGATTTTTTCCTCCTGATTTAAAGCACTTGGGTGGATGTTGACATGAATGAGTGAAGGCTGTCACTGAAAATCACCCTGAACACAAGATCAAAATCAAATGTTTACAAGATAAAAAGCATTATTGGCATTTCTGTCAGGTGTGTCAATTCCAGCAGGAACCACAGTAAGAGTATCCATTTTGTGAAGACAAGATTGGAGTTAAAGCACAGAGGAGGGATGGCATCTCCTCCATCAACTGCAGGTTAGCACTGTATGCAACATCAATTGCTCACTGAGTGCTGACACGCCAAGCCCACCAAACACCCCTAAGTACAGGTGCCAGGATTCCACTGACCACCGTTAGTGGAAGAAAATGGACTCACTGTCTCTGAGGAGAACAATGTCAGATTGCCTGCGTGCCTGTCTGTCTGTCTGTCTGGCTGGCTGCCTCTTTCCTTGAACATGTTTCTAGCTGGTGAGGCTTTGACTTGATGTTTATCTCGCTTTTGTTCTGTGTATTTTCTCCCTGCCTTTCCACAGTTTTTTTTTTCTTTCTTTCAACTCTGTTTTGGTGTCTCTGTCTGTCTGTTTCTGATGAGCTGAAGTAAAAGCCCAATCTCTCTCTCTCTCTCTCTCTCTCTCTCTCTCTCTCTCTCTCTCTCTCTCTCTCTCTCTTCTCTCTCTCTCTCTCTTTCAACAACAAATAGGTGTCAAATCTGGGAGGAAGAAGACATGGCTGAAATACATCAGATATTTCTTCAAAAGAAAATATATGTGACTCTTGCATTATAAAATACAACAAAGATATTTTACTTACTATATATATAAGATGCAATAGGATACGAAACCTGAAATCTTGCATATTTCTATTCCCCACTATGACAGTGAGGAAAAGTGTGCCTTTGCCTGCTATAGTGTGCGTCACATAGATTGTACAGCTCATAGCCTGAGGCAGACTAACACCCTTATAGTTTCCAGTGACTGTGTGCAGTGCCCTGTGCCAGGCTAGATACCGGGCACCATGTCTTACAGGCCAGCGGAGCCCTTATGAGGGGTACCACAGGGCTCACCCACCCCTTTGAAAACATGAAGCAACGCAAAGCACACAGCCTGAGAGATTTGGGCAGGTTTTCAACAACAAGAGACCCTAGCCTTTGTTTATCTTACGCTACAGCTAGTTTATCTATCTACAGGGTTTTATTTATTCATTAGCTTATTTATTCATTTATATCTTTCTGGTCAGAAGCAGACTCATCTGAGAGTAAAGGCTAATCCTGGGTCTGGGTTGCCTTGGGTGTCTTGGAGTACGTGACTGAACATTGTTGGGTTTGTCTTTGTCAGCATGGATTATTTTTTCTTTCACTCTTTATTGTTTTTCCATCCTGTGAGATGGCCAGGAAGGAGTGTGCTTGCTAGCTTTTCTCTTCTCTTCACGTCCACAAAGGTTAACAGCACAAAAAGAATGTGATCTCTCCTTTTTTTTTTTTTTACCTTCAAGGACAGTCATTGTATTGATGCTATACATCTCTCCCTCTCTCTCTCTCTCTCTCTCTCTCTCTCTCTCTCTCACTCTCTCGCATTCTAACTCCACTCTAATGATCCTTTTTTTGTCTTTCCTTATTTCTTTCACCTACCCCAGGCAGGGTTTTCTCACCTCTCTCTTTGGTCAGTTTAAACACAGCACCTCAGCCTCTCTGCTTCACTGGATACCTGCCTGCAGTACTTTTCCTCCTCATCTATTATAACATAACATATCTAAATATATCATAACTTCAGTTCCCTCTATATCCCCCACACACTCTTTTTACTCATACCAAACATCCCATAGCCCTCTAATTGTCATTGCAACTGGCTCTGCAACACAGACCAACTGACTTGAGCAACTGAACACAATATCATAGAAGATTCTGGACCACACAGCTAACCATGGCTGAGGGGCCATACAAAACAGGGTTTCTGTCAGCTTCACTGCAGTCATGCACAGCCATCTTCTGTTAGGTAGTTGGCTGACAGGTGCTTAAAACCTCATTGGATATACTTGTTGGTTGTAGTATTAGACTTATTAGACAGAACAGTGTCTACTCTTCAGTTGTAAAAGGCAAATTAATAGTTGTTTTATATCAATAGGTCATCCACAGTTTGCTCTGTCAAAACCTTCCAAACCAAACATTCTGAGGGGATGTTTTAAAGGCATCTCAGAAATCAGGAGACAGCGTTTGATCATTTTCAATTCTCACTGCAGTACTAAACAGCCTTGTGAGATAGAAGAACTCTTACAGAGATTCTTATGCTGATCCAGAGTCAGTGGGTGTCTGTACTATCTGCTGCCCAATGCCCACTGGCTGGGATTGTGTGATTTATGAGCTGGAAACTGAGATCAAATCCAGGGATGGTGTACAACTCACATGGCTAGACAGAAATGCAGGCACACACACACACACACACAAACAACACACAAAAAACACACACACGTACATGCACACACATACATACATGCGCGCATGCATACACATACACACTCATACACACACACATACACACACACACACACAAACACACACAGGTACATGCACACACACACACACATACATGCGCGCATGCATACACATACACACTCATACACACACACACACACACACACACACACACACAAAAACACACATACGTACATGCACACACACCACACATACATGCGCGCATGCATACACATACACACTCATTGACGCACATACACACACACACACAAAAACACACTCGTGTACATGCATGCACACCACACATACATGCGCGCATGCATACACATACACACTCATACACGCACACACACACACATTAAGACCCTTTCCAAAAGTAGAGCATTCAAGGGTGCCTGATGATACCTGAGGCTTTTTGACCTCAAAATGACCTCGGTGGGAAAAACATCACTCGAATGACCACTGGGGTACTGTAAAGTACCCAACAGAATGAGACCTAACAGCAGAGACAAATCCTGACCAATTTATCTTAGTAACACAAACACACACAAACACACACACACACACACACACACAAACCTACCCAATTTACTCAGACAAAACCCATACAGACCTATAAACTCCAACCTAAATCCCCTCCCACACTCACAGACACAAACATTATTTACACTGGACAGACACAGACACAACACACACACACACACACACACACACACACACACACACACAACACAGATAGAGAGTAAGAGAAAGAGAGATGAGTGAAGGAGTATTTCTCAAATAACCAGCCCAATTTACTCAAATCACATCCATATCAACTACCTTCATCCCTCCCCCAACACAAACATGGCCATACATACAAACACACAAACAAACAGACCCACACATAGCAATTTAATATAACAAATCTCGACAGTTGACAAGAGTCTTAACCCCCATGTCAAAGCCACAGGCATAATCCATATTGTTCAATAAAGCATACACACACACACACACACACACACAGAAACATTTACACACCCAAAGCACATGTCCAATTACTGTATCACCATCTGTATCAGCATACATACTAAGTCCATTCACTAAGACCTACAGCTGATTAAAACACCTGTCAGAGACAGACTTACTGTAAAAACACATCCTAACATCTCTCTTTGTCCCACACCATCACATATATTCATACAAACACACACACACACACACACACACACACACACACACACACACACTTACACAGGAGGTGGGAAAAGAGAGAAAGAGGGGGAAAGAGGAGAAGGGAGAGTGGAAGCAGACTACTAACATAGAGCTACGAAGAGATCCGAAGACAGAGAAAGAGAGAGGAGAGATATGGGACTCAATGAGCTACATAAGAGGGAGGCTGAGAGAAGGAGAGAGGGATAAAGAAGGAGAAAGGGAATGAGAGATGACAGGAGAAGAGACAAAGAGAGAGAGATGAATGAGATGGAAACAGAGATGAGAGGAGGAAAGTGAGGGAAAGTGGACTGAGTGTGAGAAAGACGAGATGGGAGAGAGGGAGAGAGGGAGGAGTGGGGATGGAAATATGGAAAATATTCAGGTCACCTGTTTTACACAACCCTTAGCTATCTATAGCTTTAGGTGCCTTAGGAAACAACACAGAACGACAAGCTTCTCAATCAGACCCTGTGTGAGTCATGTCTGGTTAACAAGCCAAATCAAGGAGTAGATTCGACTACGAGTAAGGGTGAGGTAAAATGGAACAAAATTCACTTTCATGAAAATGCAAAAACACGTATACATTCAGCATTTAGAGACCATACAGAAAATAGAAGCATAGGGAAAATGCCTCTACCATGGTTGTACTTGCAAAAATGTAATGGAAAACTAACATGCACAAATATAAGGCTGATCTGAAGAATAACACATACAAAGACATATACATACAGTGACTCATTTTTGGGCGTCTTTTTATAAAACACAAACAGGCATGTACAAATTGGAGCAGGAAATGGGTAGAGCGATTTCAAACATAGATCAACAACCACAAGCAACAAGAGTGCCAGTCAGAGACTCACACATGACAGTGAGTCACGCATGAATGCAAAGACATGATAAATACATGGCACACTGCTCTCGCAATCAACGCCATCTGAAGCCTCAGAGGAACTCCCTGGCTTCTACTGATGGTCAATCCATCACAGCTTACACACCAAGGCCCTCTGAGGCTGATGACAGCTCATTTGTAAAGATGTGGTTGAGAAGAGCTTCTTCATTTAAAAAGAGTCTATGTTGGACCTTTATCCCTGTTCCACATTCAGTGTAGGGGAATCAGATTGTGTTGTTTAGTGTACAATCATGTTGTGCTGTTTAGTGCATTTTTGAGTGTATACAGATCCACTGCCTCAGCTCTCAAAGGATGATTATTGGATGATTCATATCTCATGTGAGTTGAGAGAAAAGGCAACTCCCACAGGATGCATAATATCCTTGTGATTTATCTGGGAAGCATGTAGACCTACTGCATGTAAGCAGCTTTTTAAATCTGATTAGGTTTTTTTATCTCCTTGTCAAAGGAACCATGAGGGTATATTAAAAGGCTGTGCTTTTCAAGCCTTAAGTCTTAGCCTAAACCCTCAACCCTCAACCCTCAAAGACTTGACTGGCATTAGTCTGTTTCATAATTGGCTGTTTTATCTTATCGCTTATCCAGGCATGCAAACTGGTCAGGGGTGAAAAAGGTGAGAAGAGTACGTGAGGGGGGAAATGGCAGTTTATGCATGGTACACACCGACCTGCGCACAGGCGTTGTGTTTTTATCACACATGTCATATTTTTGCTATGTGTAACTAGCTTAACTGTTATTACATGCATTTCCAATGGGGGGACAGAGGCACATACTGTACCTTTGACTATGAAAGGGCACTATAATAGAACAATCAGAGTACTTCAGATGCTTCATAAGACTCAACAGAGTACAAATGTACAGTATCACAATCTCTATAACAATCTCTTGCCATGAAATATGCAATTTAACACATTGAATGACATGCTGGAATCGATGCCTGAGCTTGCTTTGAGCCACAGGTTTCTGGATGATGGTGAGGCATAGACAAACTAGTCTACTAGCACCCCAGAAAAGTATCACCATTTGTGACTGACAGTTCAATTGTGAGGAACCATGCAGTTAAAACATAGTTTACAACAGAGGTAATTTAATCCCTAATCTGTAGGCTTGTCTAGGCTACTGTCTACTGACTACTGTCAAATACAGCAACACCTGTGCTAAAACACACATCAAGAAACAATATCAACTCCACTTCATAAAACATTCACAGCAAAGGTCATAAATGGGGCTATGGGACAGCACTGACACATTTACAGGCTGTGTTAACAACCGCACAAACACAAAACAAGAAGCAACAGGCTATGGCTTAATGGCCTCTGCATAACTGCACTGTACTCAAAGATTAACTGGGGTTACCAAGGGAGAAATTTTACCTCGCATATGAAAGTGTGGAGTCACACGTGTTCTACTTGCTTGATAGGCTACAACACATCATCCTGCTGCATATCTCGTTCTCCCACACATTTGCATTTGCATATGTTGTATGGACTACGGTCATGTACAGTTGTGACTTTGGGCTTAGGGGGCATATTCAGACCTTTGTCCCTGACACACAGCTAAATGTCAAATAGACACCACTGTCCTACTCAAACCTCCATTGACCTAAGCTTCACCATCTCATGTATGGGTCTTACTCACCAGACTCATATCGTAGGGCACTTAACCTGGCCCCTGAGCTCAAATCCCTCCAAAATACAGCTAACCTTATCCAGCATTTCGATTGGCAACGCTTTTATTATGCTACAGGGAGTTTATAAATTAATCCCCAGTGCCAGACACGCTATAAAGTCACCAAGAGGCCACAGCCACAGAAAGTGACTAGCTGATGAGGGAACTCTATATGACCCAGCAAGTGTTTGAATGTGTGTGTGTGTGTGTGTGTGTGTGTGTGTGTGTGTGTGTGTGTGTGTGTGTGTGTGTGTGTGTCTATGTCTGTAGGGCAATTTCGGAAGAGACTACTCAAACATTATAGGATGGTCAGCCCTGCAGCACAATCATGTACAGGCTCATGTGACACACAGAGACACACACAGAGACACACACACACACACACACACAGACACACAGGCATAATGAGGATGCTTCAAACGACACCCTCATCAGGCTTTCCCTTTGAAGCCTGGATGAAGGAATTAAAGCAAAGGAGAACAGAGAAATACAAAGAAAAGGGAAGCAGGACAGGAGGACATGGGAAACCGAAACCGGAAAGAGAGAGAGAGAGAGACGCAGAGAGAGAGAAACAGAAGAAGAAAACCATGAGTAAAGTTTGCCATTTCTCCAAGTGGACCAAGGAACAGAGAAGATTTCACATTCTGCTTGTTGTCAGTTTTTTTCTCTTGATACAATTACAAGTTATTTTCAAAGCTCAGGACAAAGTACTGAAAGTCCCTCTCCGGTGAAAAACATCTTTCTGTCCTTGTCAACCATCTTTTTTTTTTCTAATACACAAGTAAAAATAAACTGTCAAGGCCATGGCAGAGTATTCTAAACTTGGCACTGTACTATTTCAGTGCCAGTATGCAAGTATTCATAGTATTTGGTGATACATGTGTCTAAACGCTTTCATCTTGACTTTGAAACTGTGATGGGGAACTTCACAGCCCACCAAAGCATCCATAGTGATGAGTTGAGAGGGAGACTGGTGAGGCTATACAGCTATCTTTACATTAACATTTATGCATTTAGCAGACGCTTTTTTCCAAAGCGACTTACGTTTGTCAGCTGTCAATTTACGTCAGGGCCAGTCTCCCCTAGAGCAACTTAAGGATAAGTGCCTTGCTCAAGGGCACAATGGTGGCAGCCGAGATTCGAACCCACAATTTCCAGACTACCAGCATTGCCAGCCAGGTTCCAGGTTCCAGGTTCCAGGTGCCGCTACGCCACCAACACCCATTTCTATCTAAGTAATAAATGATGTAAAGCTGAAAAAACACATCCAATTTAGTTTACTATAAGGCCATGACAAGACTTTGTCATGAATTGATGGATTGATTGATTTATTCATTTATTTGTTTGTTTGTTTTTGCAATGCTGAGGCACTGAGGTGGGTGTATAGGGTGTATTAAGGTGTATATCTAATGGTCGGATGGTATGGTTTTACACAGAAATAAGCGTGCACACACACACACACACACGAAATGACCAAACTAAATCCAAATGCACAACTATTCCCTACCCTCAATGACCATCTCAAAGACAGAGAGAGAAAGAGAGAGAGAGGAGAGAGAGAGAGAAATATGGTGCAACAAGAGAGGAAAATACCACATCAGCAAGAGAAAATAAAAAGAAAGAGGAGAAGAAAGTCTTTCTGGACTTCACCTTCAGTAATGATGATGTCTTACTCCTGTGCCTCACAATAGAGTCTCCAGCTTTCTTAGCCAGAATACAAATAAGGCCACTAATCTCCCCTCAAGAAGACCTGTGAGCTACAGGAAATTACACACAACACAACACAACACAGACACATACACACACACACACACACGCACCACACACACACACACACACACACACACATGCGCACACTGATCGCAAATATGCACACAAACACACTGCAACTCAGTCAACTCTGTAAATGTGTATGTGTGTGTATTCTCTTCTTGAGATCTTAGTGTGATAACACTGTGTGTGTGTGTGTGTGTGTGTGTGTGTGTGTGATATAATAGCATACTTAGCAACTTCTGCATTACAGTGTATATTTTCTGTCATTGAGTGAGTGTCACTGTATGTAGAAGAAATGAACCATTCAACACCATCCACGCTTCCAATTTTTTGCCCTAACTGTGCTCCTACAAATGCAGAGAGCCCACCCCTAAATTACACTGTGATATCGCAGGCTAACCTACTTAGCCTCGCGCTGACGACTGCAAAGATTAATTTCTCTCTCATATGTCGGCGTATAATTTAGCTCCCGAGCGTACTCTCACCTTGACCCTGAAGCGTCATGACCTATTGTTGCAATGTTAATTAAACAGCTCATAATCTACACTCACACATAAATCTTTCCCCCTTTTTTAAAAAAAAAAACTTTTTTTTCGGTCTCATTTTCTCCTCACTGCCGACACGCTGGCTGTGTCCAGCTGTGTCCTCGCACAGTTCTGCATTTGGCCTCATTAGTGGCCGAGCAGTGGCCTACTGTGCAGACGACCAATTAGAGCGCAGCAGCCACCGCTCAGTGAAGACTTCCTCCGCCACTCTGACCATGAGGCCGCTTTCTGTCCCAATTAAGAAGTTCCTCTATTTGACATGCTAACACTCAATGCACTTATATTACATTATCATGAGGCGCACTTTGTACTTGCTGCACTTTTCTTATACTGAAACTACAGCAACATACAGTAGGCTAGTGGTGCTGGGCTATTTATCTCCAATATCACTGCAGAGAATAATACAGCAATGGAAAATAGTATGGGATGACGAGAACATGCTTGTAAGCTACATAAAATATGATTAATCAGATGACAAATGTGGCTTAGGTGTGTGTTTGAGTGTGTGTGTGTGTGTGTGTGTGTGTGTTTGTGTGTTTGTGATGCAGAGAGAAAGATGGCAGAGCAATGGTGCATTGTGTTCTTTGGGCTGATGGCATGGGCTTGAACACACACTGTATGTATATTCATTTTGAATGAGCCTGACCCACGACAAAAAACACACACACAGAGATAACTTGAAGAAAGTCAGGTACCTCCTGCACTTCCTTCCTTCCACACTTGCAGAGTTAAGAACACCACCAAAGATGAATGAAGGGGATAAGTGTCATTCAAATAAATAAATGCAAGAGCACATTTTCTAATCTGTGCATTTCCCTCTTCTCAATTATCTCCAAATTTAATGATGCTCATTGTGATTAGGATTTAAACAGTGATGATCTGCAGAACATAGAAAATTGCAGGTTTTTGGAAAGTTAATTCTCCTATTAACTGTGGCTCTGTGTGTAATGCAAAGTATTTAAAAAAAAAACCCTATTTGTAATGGCAATGTCTATTTAATAATTGTAATAATTAATGACAGTAACTGTAGCTGTGTCCTAATGGCAGTTACTGTGTTATAATTGTATGTTACTTTATCATTATCGTTGTCTTAAAAACTCATTGAAAATAAATGGCATTCAGATTCATAGATATTCTATGCAGAAAATCTGTTACAGTAATACATTTATTTTTGAAAATCCCTCAGCAAAGCGCACTATTAAACTGATGCCTCTTTTCAATAAATAATAGAAATATTTCTCACATTACTAATCTTTATTCTTAATATGTTTCCAGGGTGTAAAATATCTTAATACTGACAATAATTTATTTATATTCTGAGAGGATTTCAAAACGGTTTATTTTTCAAACTCTTAACATGACTTTGGAACATCTCCTCCAATTTAATGTCAAAAATATATTTTCATGGTGACAGTGCACAGTTTAATATTCAGGTTGAAAATACAGCATTCAACATTAAAAAAAACCCTCAAAGGCAAGTATTTACCACCAGCCAATTACCTTTAGAGGTTAAATAGCAAACACCTAACCACCTAACACATACTAAAAGCTGTACAATATGCCCAAGTCTTAGCTTACATCACACTGATAGCACATTCAGTAGGGATACTCTTCACATTGAACTCCAGAGGTCTTATCAAAATGGAATGTGGCTGCCAGATTCCTGTCCTGAATACTGTCTAATGAATGACTTGCCACAGCTTTGGACTTAGATGTGTTGGATGGCCTTGTCCAATAGCAACGCAGAACAAGCATCTTCCATTTGTGTATTTTTGGGAAGCTGCTGACAAAATACAGCTGACTTCATAATTCAATAGAAATATGAATTTGAAGGCAGCATGAAGGATACCTGTATATGCAGCCTGCAAAAAATTGGCATAAACAAGACATCTTAGTGGGTAGAATTCTGCATAAATATTTCATTTGGACATGCTTTGACAGTTTGCTGCCAATGCATGCTGTCTTCCAAGGAGGAAGTTTTCTCTTTTTTATTTCAGACTGTAGATGAGCATTAGTTTTAACAGTCTAGTCATGAATCAAAGCTTGCATGGGAATGCACAGTTCCGCTGCATCTGACGGCCTTGCAACCATTATCTTCTCTCTCCTGTCTACTGGTTCCACTCCACTGCAGGGAGAAATTTGCACTTCAAACCCAGAAACGTTCTCTTACTTTTTTTCCCTCTTTTTCCTCCACTGGTTGCGGTGATTGTTCAGTCGAGCAAAGACCTTCGGCTCGCTGTATAATTTCCCTGCACCGCCCGACAAAGCTATCTTTGATGGTGAGCGTAGTAGGGGTCTATGGGGATGGACCACACCACCACTGACAGCAAACGCGCTGTCAGACACAGAATGGGTGGGTCACTCTCTACTACATCACCAGGTGTCTCAGCACTCAGGACCACAAATCCCACAATTCCCTTGAGTCCAACTCACATGGTCAGTCAGTTGCCCCCTCTCCCTCTTCCCACCCAATTAGGTGGCTTCGACCCAGACTTGCACCAATCAGGCTCTAATTGGGAGACATTATGAAGGTGACTTTGCACTGATGTATTTCGGGGGCCTGTCCCTCTCTGAGGACCCTTTGATTAAGTGTGTGAGAGTGTGTGTACGCTTCAGAGGAAATCCCTTGTGGGGGCCGGGGAAGAGCAGACACAGAAACTGAACACGGCAAAGAAACACATGCTGTCCCCTCGGAGAGGCTGGCTGGGGTAAAAGCAGAGGATGACTACACTCAGAGAGCAACACAAATTTCTCTGTGCAAGAGAAGAACTCGAGCAGAACACAAATGCACACTTACAGCTTCATGTGATACACACACACACACACACACACACACACACACACACATACACACACTCACCACTTTCGTTGTCTGATTTGTTGTCCTGCTCGGTGTCAGTGAGTGTGAGCGCAGAGTTGGAGCGGCTGGACAGGTGAGATACGGGGCCGTGGGGTTTTAGGCTCCCCCTACCCCACAGACGGATGGCGCAGTCCGCTGGGAGACCTCCTTGGGTGTGGTCTACGCCACCCCTCTCATGCGATAGGCCGGTCTCCGCACAGAAACTCAGCCCCCTTCGAGGAGCAGGGTTGCATATCCCAAGCTGCCTCAGTGACAGGGTCTGGGCTGAAAGGGATTAAAGGCGAAAGGGCAAGGGTCAGATCTACATTGGCTCTGAGTATCAGGTCAGATCACATCTATGCACATCCACTGGGTCTGAGTCAATGTCAGAGCAACTCTCATAGTGTCAGACTCAAGGGTATGAACATTAAATATTTTTGAGAGAATAGACCTCGAGGTAATACATCAGCACAAAGCACTGCCAGTATGTGTCTCTTTCCTTCAGATATTGGGCAATTGAGTTGATATGTTGTATATTATGAATTGTATATTAGAATTGTGTATTAGAAAAAATAAAGGAATACACAGTAGAAAGCAGTAAACACAAACACTGGCATCTCTTCATCACTAATAAAATCTAACAAACGCCTACTGGCTGTCGCGGTTAGTCAGCCAATAATCCTGTTACTCAGATTAAATGGCATACCAGTTTCAAAATGACTAATGGAGTAAAAAAAAGGTGAAATGAGACTCAATGAAAAAACAAACAAATAAATAACCGGCACTGTCTGCAATATGATTTTAGATTAGAGCAGAATGGAACACAAAAAAGAACTAAAATAATAAATTACTAACTGACTACTGACTTAAATGAAACTATAAATACTGTTGCCGATGACATTTGCAATATAAAAATTAAATCACAGTGCTGTATGCCTGAATGATATCAGTATAAAAAAAACTGTTTATTAAAACAAAGACCTATTTTAAAAAATAAATGTGCACATTGTGTGCAGTATGCTTAATTTACAAATGAAAAAGTAACACCAAAACAGTACAATACTATAGCCTTCCTTATTTTCTTCAAGAGATATCATTAGTATATATTATATCAAAATGTTGACAGTCCTGACAGGGCCAATTTCAATCAATTGGTTATTTTAGATACACGAGCCTACAAAATAGTACATGCTTATTTCTAAATTCACCTTTTTTTAATTTCAGCTATGTCTCAAGTCTATTAAATAGCAAAGAGGAAATATCTTGTATTGATTGACAACAAAAATTAAACTAATATTTACATTCTGTGCGCACAAATTTACTAAATAAAACTAAACATGCTGTGGCCATGGCAACCGCTTTAAATACTTGCTGATAACTTCAAAACAATTCTTTTGAAATGGTTAGTAAATTACTTGTTCAGATGTTGTTTCACTGAATGTAGTTCAGACGTGACGTGACTTGAAAATATGCATTCTAATTCCATGCGGGTGGATTTAGTCAGAAACCAGTCAAGATACAAAATGTAACTGACATATAAATAAAGGTCTTTTACTTTTATGTTCACAACAGGATAAATTTTATATTTTTCTTAATATCAGTCCTAATATCTGGGTAAGTCATAAGTACTTATTTTGACTCTTTCAAAAAATGATATCTGAGATCATATATTACAGGAGAAATCCAGAGCTTTTGGATGACTGTCAGACCCGTTGTCTAATAAAATTGTAGTTATTATTATTATTATTATTATTATTATTATTATTATTATTATTGGTGTAGTTTTATGGCAATGGCATCACATCCACCATGACATCACATGCACCAAAGACTCAAACCAAAAAAAAAAAAAATGTGTATTCCCTCAAACACTGAGAAATGCAAAATTTATTAAATAATGGAATAGACCTAAAATATAAATTAAAATATACATTAAATCGTAATCAGACTTGGAACATAATCATGCCCTAAGTGCCATACTGCAGGCCACAGAAGGCATCATTTCAATTCAATTAAGTTAGGAACTGTACGGTGAGGCTTTATTCGACAACATCTACAATGTTGATTTTATTTTCTGTTTATGTCTTTTTTTGCCTAATTGTTCCAAAAATGAGAAAAATAAGGTTACAACAAAATGTGTCTCTTCGCCAAACCAATAATGTTGGTTAGCATAGGTATACTCTATGTTTGATATAGCAGAGGATATAGCATATGATGGACACATGCAATTGGTCCATCTCATTACTGGATGCCAAATACCCACACTGCCAATAAGCGAGTTTTTAAGCTAAAAACAATCACCTAATTAACCTGGGTTTTAATGCACTGGCATCACCTAATTAACCTGGGTTTTACTGCACTGGCATCCCAGCAGGTACTGATTAGTGACTAAAATGTAAAACCATGTCACAGTCGCTTAATGAAACTGTGGTACATGCTTCAGTCTTTTTTTTAAACACACACACACACACATACACACAAACACAACTGTCACAGCACCTGAAATTATTCTCACCCTATTTCAGGTTATACAGCTGTCTCCAAGTATGGGGCTGTCTGGAGGTGCACGCTGGATTTGATGTGCGGGCTATTCTCACATTGCTGGCCTGGACCAGTGGATTGATGCCGTGATGTGCACCTTGATGTCTTGATGTACCTGGTCTAATGGGCACACCTGCCACCAGATGACCTCTAAATACTGGTACTCACCTGTCCCCCGGTACTCCTCGCGTTCGCGGGGCACCATGTCGGGCATGCGGTGCCGTGGTGGGTAGAGGGTCTGTGCGGCTGTGGCGGAGTCCGTGTGCTCCAGGGCGCGCAGCGTCTCGCTCGAGCTGTAGGACTTCTGCGTGAGCACCGCCGAAGACGAAGAAGAGGAGGCCGATGCCAACATGTGCCGCCGCTCGCCGTAGCCTCCCTCCCTCTCCCTCTCTCTCTCCCTCTCCCTCTCCCGTTCTCTCTGTCTCTCCATCTCCCGATCCCTCTCCCAGTCCCGCTCTCGCTCGGCCTCCCGCTCGCCTGGGTCTCGCGCCAGCACTCCGCCTCCTCCTCCTCCTCCTCCTCCTCCTCCGTCCCGGCCGCGCTCCCGCCGGCTTCCGCGGGCGATGGAGCTGTAGGTGCGCTGCTGTTCCTTAGCCTCCATGCCTGGCTACATGCTGCAGCGGCTGCCCCCCCCCCCAGCCGGCTCCGAAACTCTGCTGCGGCCGCAGGGGTGCTTCCCACTCCCACTCCCCTAGACTCCCAAACACCTTATCAAAGAGAGACAGCATGGACGGGACAGAGGAAGGGTAGAGAGGGGACCAGAGAGGGGGGGACAGGGGAGAGGGGGATGAGAGAAAGGAGAGGGACCGGGGAGATAGGTGTGGAGAATTGGAGAGAAAAGAAGTGGGCAAAAGAAAATGAAAAGAGTGTTAGAGAGCGAAAGAGAGAACAAGAGCGAGCCACAGACACACACACACACACACACACACACACACAGAGTGAGTGAGAGAGAGAGAGGGAGAATACTAGAGTGATCATATCAACCTATTAATCCACTCACTTAATCCCACTAGGTCTCCAACTGCCCCCGCCCCCCCCAGGAAACTTCAGGGCCTCACTATTCAGGCATATCCCCACAACCCCCCCACACATACACACAACACAGGGAAGCACACACATTACACCCAAACACACACACACACACACACACACACACATTTTAAACCTGATTCCCAGCTCTGTATCAGACTGCCCTGTTGTGAAGGCCCAGAGAGCGCGAGTATCTTTTCCATCCATCCTCCGACTAATCCATTCATAATGTAATGAACATGATGGACCGATGCAGGCTTTCTAAAACAGGATGGTCCATTAGAAAAAAAAAAAAAAACATTACGGAATGTGTGCCGACTAGCAGGTATATTGAGGACAAGCAAAACAAATGTGCTGAGAACCCCACTGGCTCCTGGAGAGCATTTAATCTGTTTAGTGCAAAAATAAATAAATAAATAAACAAACAAACAAACAAACACCTTCACCACATGCCTGATTCGTAGATTTGCACGCTGCTCGCCTCCATCAGGTCAGTCCCACAACAAACCTCATTTATGCAGAGCTATAAAACCCACCTCCATCAAGGTTTATGGGCTCTACACCCGGCCACATCTTTTCAGCAACCGGCAGCACTTTACTGCAAATTCACTGGCTCAAATCATTAGTTAAGCCCAATACCCTGCCCTGCTAAAACAGCAAAATCCAACAGCTTATGAGGACTAGGCTTCCTTTACTAGGTCAGTCATGACAACTTGCAAACAGCCTGATTCGTACAGTTCTGGTACATAGAAACAATCATGTGCTCCAGTAGCCTATGGTGATGGTGGGCGCCTTGCCTTCGTTATTCTATCCTATATGGTCCACACCGGAGACTCGGAGGAGATGTCCGGCTCTCCCATCTCGCATCATTAGGCCTCTTCAGCCATCACAAGATGACAGCATTCCCCCAACCGGGCCACAAAGAGACGGATTACAACACACATGCTAAAGCTCTTCCTATGAGCATGCCGAGATCCTGGATGTCTTTCCTATACTCCCCCCCCCATCCCCCCAAACACACACACACACACACACACACACACACACACACACACACACGCATACACACACACTCTTTCTCTCTCTCTCTCTATTTATACATCTATCCCCAAACACACACACACACACTCTCTCTCTCTCTCTCTCTCTCTCTCTATTTCTCTTTTTATACATCTATCTGTCTCTCATACATACGCTATCTCTCTCTCTCTCTCTCTCTCTCTCTCTCTCTCTCTCTCTCTCTCTCTCTCTCTGCTACCTGATTTAACTAGTTACTCGCTAATCTCATCTGAGAGATGCGTGGATAATTAGCAGACCGGACGGAGCGCTGGATCAGTGGGAGTAAAAGGCAGTCACGTTGTCCTTGAGGACAGAGTTGAGTGCGGGGGATTAGTCGGCAGTGCTTCAGACTGCGAAGATGGTAATGACACTCCTGGGACGACCTCCAGTGTGTCTCGACACCATGGGAGAGAATGGAGCGCAAAAACAGACAAGAAAAAGAAAGAAAGAAAAAAAGAAAAAGAGAAACAGGTGAAGCCCACAAGTCAGGAAAGGAATGTGTCTCAGACATCTTTCCTGCATGGAATCCCTTCGGAATGCATTCTCACTGCACCTCTGGATTCTTTATCTGATTCTTGAAGTAGAACTACACCTACTCAACTCCTAGTCAGGTCCCTCGATACCAAGTCTTCCTTCCTGTCACAGGAATAGATTAGACTGAAAGGGGGGGTGGGGGGTATGTGTCAGCAATGGCAACTAAGGTAACCAGTAAAGCTCCAGACCCCACTGGGGACACCTGTCTATAAAAGGAATCTCCAAGATTATCCTCTTAATCAACTCTGGCCCCTCACCCAGACAGTACGATAGAGATCAGATCTACGGTGATTACAGCGCCACTGATCTGATGGCGGTTTATCAGGAAAAGAAACCTTTACAATGACGCTGCCTCTCTCACTCACCATCTCTGTGACTGGTGCATTTCAGGGATTTTTATTCACAACAATAAAGCCAACCCTGACACCAACACAATAGTCAATAAGGCTTTGGAGGTGGCACATTGTTGAGACACACAAACAGTAGCAAGAGAACAGTGTGTTCATTGTCATTCTCACTTATTTCCATACACTCAGTTCAGCTTATCCGGACTGAATAAAAGCACCGAAGAGAGCAACACAGCAAGGCCTCAGTTACTGTAACACTGTTCTGGGACCTGTAGCCACCAATCACATATCGACTGGGAAGAAAAACAGACCAGTGTCATAATGGATCTGTCTGTCACTGTGAGTTTGATACCACGCAGTGTGTGGGGTAGTGACTGGAAATAAATAGAATGCTGTGTCTTAACATCAGGATTAATAATACAGTGGGTGCGTGCGTGTGTGCCTGCGTGCCTGTATATTTGATCAGCTAAGTGATTAAACACTTGCTTCCTTTCCCATCAGTGCCATCATAGTGTCCCACTGACACTGGCCAATACATCTCATCTAGCAGGTCACCTCCTGCACCGATCAGATATAAATCACACTAATGAGAGAGATTTTCTGTGTGTGTGTGTGGGTGGGTGTGTGTGTGTGGGTGGGTGTGTGCCTGTATGTGCACCAGCTTGTCTCGGCCACAATGAGTATGTGATACAAGCCTCTGGTGGGCTCATCACACCTCCACTGACCCTCACAGAAACACCTGACAGTGCAGAAACACACACGCACACACACACTGGCCCACAGAGGGAGAGAGATGGAGGACCAGAGAGGAGGTGAGAGCAGGATATGACCTGTTGTCCACACCACAATTGCAGTGATGGATGCCCAACAAGAGCATTAGGCAAGATGCCCCCCTTGACACGTACCAGAGAGAGGAGAGTTACCCAGTTAACAAGGCTAAGTTTCTGTTTGTCTGCCTCACGTAACTCATTCACTCTTGTGAGAGCCTCCGTGAGCCCCAGTGTGTGAGTGTCACAACCCTCTCCTTCCTTGCGTCTTCAATCCAATATGTACCTCAGGTAACATTTCACTAGATTACAGGGCATATTACAGACTACATTCAACTGACCACTAGATGTAGTCATGTCACATAATTCACACTTAATTGCGGTGAAATCGTAGGAAACCTAGTCTATCGCTATAAAGATGAGGAGGTGTTGAGTAGCACCTTGAACATATGCTTGGTGCAGCATGCATAAGGCCTTGTGGCTGTGTTTCCACTCCAGTCTCGTTAAAACCTGTCAGGCTTGTTTTGTGCCTACTCTGCTTTTGGTGACATGTAAATTTACAAATTCATTTTCAGCAAACCCAGCTTTAGCCGGCATGTTACTGTAATCTGTGTTTGGAGGAGGGAAGAGACGAAGCAGCCGGATGAATGGAGATAGATGTGTGGGAAGAGAAATCTGACTGAATCCACCTTTCGACACCCAGACAGAGGTTAGAAATCCGTCTGTATTTGCTGTAGTATGACAGAGAGCCAAAACAGGCTTAGGCTTAAGAACGAAGCCAAAATAAAGGTGACATAAAGTGGGCTGGATGATAACACCTCTGCACAAGAGGCATCTTCCTCAGGCCCTCCTTTTATTACAAACTTCAGACAGATTGGACAACTACAGTCTCTCTTTTTTTCCCAGAGAGACAAAATACCCATCACTAACAGGCAGAAGACGACAACACCAGTGTGGCACCGTGACTTTGAACCAATACAGTCATTTAAGGTAGAATAAATTGGTTTCAACCTACATGACCCATATTCCTTAGCTAAGCACATGGGGTATCCCTGAGACAGAGAGAACAAGGAAGAGAGAGAGAGAATAAGACTGAGACAGACAGAGAGGGCGGAGGAGGGGGGATATGTAGACATGAATGGCCTCATGAGGGCTTATCTGCTGATACAGCAGAGGCACAGTGGTTGTCTTTGTTGGGTATTAATTACACTAGCGAGGCCAGCCCTGAGTATGAGTACACACCTCTGACCCTCCAAGTTATTAGTAATGACCAGCATACTGTATAGAAACACACACACACACACACACACACACATCGCACACCCTTATGTCTTTATCTTGCAACTGAATCACCATTTTTGTGTTTCTCCTTTTGGTCCCTCAATTCCAAAATAGCTGAAATGAGCTTTAAGACTGGAGGGATGTTGTGTGAGAGATGTATGTCTGCATACCTATATGTGAGAGATTATATAAGATTATATAAGATTATAAATGAGATTATGTGGCAGGAAGGTGCTCAGAAAAAAAAAAAAACAGGGATAGTGGAAGAAGACACAGCCAGAGACCTGAGAGAGACTGAGAGAGAGCGACAGAGAGGAACGGAAGGAGGAGAGAGGGAGAGAGAGAGGGACAGAAGGAGGAGAGAGGGAGAGAGAGACAGGGAGAGAGAAGAATGGAAGGAGGAGAGAGGGAGAGAGAGAGAGGAACAGAAGGAGGAGAGAGGGAGAGAGAGACAGGGAAAGAGAGGAAGGGAAGAAGGAGAGAGGGAGAGAGAGAGAGGGACAGAAGGAGGAGAGAGGGAGAGGGAGACAGGGAAAGAGAGGAAGGGAAGGAAGAGAGAGGGAGAGAGAGAGAGGGACAGAAGGAGGAGAGAGGGAGAGGAGACAGGGAGAGAGAGGAATGGAGGGAGGAGAGAGGGAGAGAGGGAGAGAGAGAGAGGGAGAGAGAGCGAGACATGGAGTGGCGGCAGCAGCGGAGAAGGCGACCCTTGGAGAGCAGCAGTGTGGCCTCCGCCCCTGACACCATCCCACTTTGACAGCGCTGCATAATTCATGCAGTGTGTTCTGGAGCTCGCAAGGAGCGGTGCGCTCACGGAAGAGTGAGAGAGGGAGAGACAGAAAAAAATAGAAAGAAAGAAACAAGGACATGCTTCCATTAGCTGCCGCCCGCACCCGCACGACACCGGGGCACCCTGGGAAAGGCGTGCCATTGTCTGGAGGTTGGGAACATGGCTTGGAGTGCCGTCTGTTGTTTGGATTAGGTAGGGGTGGGGTGGGCACCGTGAGTGTGTGTCAGGCCGGGTGAAAGGGGAGTATTGTTGGTCCCTGTCACACTCTCCAGTCTGGGGGGTGGTGGGGATCTGGAGATGGGGACAGGGGTGACGACGGCACCCATCTGCAAGATCAGCAGGGGTGCTGCGGCAGGAGTGGGCAGGTGGCTCCTCCGTTTTTCTACAGCCATGCAACACATGCACACACACACACACAAACACACACACAGTTATCGTCACATAACAATAACAGCTTGTGTTGGTCGTACTCCTGAACCACCAGACAATCTTTACACGTTTCCCTACCAATGAAAAACACACACTGTGCAACAGAAATAGCTGTTTAGGTGGGCCTGTGTGTGTGAGAGAGTGTGTGTTTGTCTGAATAGTTTAAGCACTGTACCCCAGAGTATTATGATTTACAACAGGAGCATGTCCACATAAAACATAAAAAGTTCATGTAATACCCCAGTTCCTCCACATCTCTTAGTAAATCCAAAGACAAAAACTCCACATACCAGACCAGACCAAGGGATGAGTGCTGCACTACAGACCACTCACGGCTGACTATAATAAGGCAATACATAAGATACTGCTATAATAGATAATAATAGATTGATATAATAATAATAATAATAATCATCATCATCATCGTCATCATGCATACAACTCCCCTACATTATTCTCTACTTAGTCATAATAAGGGTTTTAGTGAGACCTCATATAGATTTGTTCAGACAAACCATCGCTATTCTCAAGCTGACCTTAGCAATTTTTAAAAATCAATTTTGGGATGAAATACTAAATTCTCTGAGCTTCGAACACTGTCAACCAGATGAATATTGTATCATACAATATTGGAATTAATATTGATAGTGTCTCATGAATTATAAATGTATCAGAATATCAATATAATCTTTGAAAGCCGTGCCATGAATGTCTGTGTGTGTGTGTGTGTGTGTGTGTCTGTGTGTCTATGTGTCTGTGCATTTAAGAAGTTCCCAGATGCAATAAGTGTTATCAGTGTGAATGTATTACATGTAAGGTGCACATTAGTCTTCTGACCTCATTTAAAAAGGCTTCTCTCGTCTCCTCCCCCAAAGCCTTCTTCAGAAGAAATGAATGTAGGTCACACAAACACACTTAAAACAGATGAACATACAGATACACACACACACACAGTGACACACATACACACAGACACACACACACTGGACACACACAGAGGCACATACATGCACAGAGGCAAATCACAGGTTTTATATGGGGGATCACCTGGGTTTTTTCCTCTCACAACCACAAACACACATACGCACACACACATTCCAAAAACAGAACAAGAGTGTCAGGTGGTATAGCACACTTTGGTGATGGTACTTGATATAAGTGCTGTTGAAATAGCAAAATGTCAAAGGTGTGCTCACACCAATTCACACACACACACACACACACACCACACACACACACACACACACACACACACACACACACTTGGGCATAACTGCAGACTGAAGGTTTGCAGAAATTCTTTAAAAGTAAGACAGCAAGGTAATCATAGTGTGAGACAGCATGCGAGAGACAGGAAGCAAAGATCCTACTTATTAATTCACTTCTTTTTTTTCTGCATTTTTCCAAAGATTCTTTCTCTATATTGATGTATGGCTGTTCAGGTTCTGTCAGTGTTTAAGGGCAACAAAGTTATCTAAAAATACAACAAGAGCACATCTTCCTTAGTATTCCCACCCCCATTCTACAAGCGTTGGGTATTGCCTGCTACTTCACATTGCAATTCGTATGGTGATACAGAGACCACAGTATGATATGTATTACAGCACATTGCTTTTGAATAATGACACAGCACAAAGTACCTCCAATGGACAAGCGGCAATGGACCTGTAACTGAAGCTTGAGGTGCGCACAGCAGTGTGTGTTACAAGCATGGCAATTATTAGAATTATCTTCCATTCCGAACAAAGGAACGGACAACACCAGAGGTAAGAGTGCTGCACACATTCAGACAAATTACAGCAATCCTCTGAATCTGTTTTTATACTCCACGAACAGAATGCTTCAGTTGTGCCTGTGTGTAACATGCTTGTGATAATTCTATATTGTTGCAACAGCACAGCCTTTTCAAGCCCTCAGAGAACTTAAAAGTAAAATTAAATTTAAACATCTGACACTTTATATTTAGTTACTTTTTTCACTTTTCTGGCACTTTCATTTAGTTATTAAGTATATGACAAGAATATCATCATCATATCTCAGTATATTATCATGATATTGATATTCAGAGCTCAAGTCTACATTCTATTACATGCTTCTGCTAACTCTCTCTCTCTCTCTCTCACCATCCCTCTTCAACCTCTCCTACCCCTTTCGTCCCTATTCTCAAGCTCTCTCTTCAGTGTTTTCTTCCTCTCTTCTTTATGTATCTATTCATCCTACTCTTCCCGACCCTCCATCCCTCCATTCTCCCTCGCACTCTTCGTCCCTAAAGACTTCTCTTTGGCTAACTGTCCTGTGGCAGGACATTAATGCAAATCTCTAGGTTCCAGAGGAAAAAACAAGAGAGAAGAGAAGAGAGGGAGGGATGGAGAAACAAAGAGATGAGAGAGAAAGAGAAAGAAAAAGAGCAAAGGATGGTAGAAAGAATGGAAAAAGAATTACAGAGAAAGCAAAAGAATGAGAGGGAAATGGGATGACACAGAGAGAAAGAGAAGGATCAGAGATGGACAGAATAAGAGGTGATGCCAGTGAGATGGAGGGAGGGAAAGAATGAGAGAGAACGAAAGAAGGCGAGGGTTCCCAGCGCCTGGTCAGCAGCTCCACAGCCTGTGGCGAATCGAAGCCCCTTCATGCACACAGCAGGAAGTCTTCAGCCCTTACGGCAAACAACAGCCAGCACGATGGATGGATACAGAGAGGGGCTGAGGGAGAGAGAGCATGACAGAGAGAGAGAGGGAAGAAGAAGAAGGGGACAGAGGAAAAAAAAAGAGAAAACATGGTACCCAGAGAGATCCTGAGCAACATCCCAAGTGACACTGAGACAGAGTGGATGTGTGTGTGTGTGTGGGTGGGTGTGCGTGTGTTTGTGTCTATCTGAGAGAGAGAGAGAGAGAGAGAGGAAGAGAGCGAGAGAGAGAGAGAGAGAGAAAAGGGACAAGGAGAAAAGAATGAGAAGAAGGGAACGCAGAGAGGGGATTGTGGGAAAAGTGCTCTGCCTGCAGTTTGCTATTTTGGGGCCTCACAAGCATGGCAAAGCTCGGCTTGAGGGAAGGTTATGTAAAATATATAGTGTGGATTTTCTGATTGAAGAATGAGCTAATTAATCTCTCATACACTATTCAACATACAGTTGAACATCAGAGTATGATTTCCAAAATCAAACTTTTTTTGTATCCTCATTTTAAAATTTAAAAAAAAAAGTGCACATCTCAGCTGAAAGACACATCACCACACAATTATCGGGTACCGCATTTATTACTGGGTATGTATTTCCACAATATAACTAAAAAATATATGAATAAAAAATGTGCTACTACTACTACTAGTAACATATGTATCACACCTAAAGTGCTTTCATTGGAAGGGGGACCTCACTAACCCTCCTCCCACATGGGTGATGCATGGCAGCCATTATACACCAGAATGTTCACCACACACCAGCAAGTGTCTACAATAGCATTGTCTACTTTGCAGCCCCCTCTAAAGTACACAATCACACCTTAATCATAAGAAACATTATGCACAGGTACATAAGCACAAATAACTGGGACACTATCCCATCTGCATGCCTTAAATGAGAGAGAGCAGTCAATTCTGTGTTCTCGAACACTGTGCTTACTGTACATAACGTACTCTTTGAAGAAGATAATAAATTCTGTTAAAAAATGCTTAATGTTCTACAAAAGCTTCTGGCATACATTTCCACTTCAGTCTGTGTGTTACTAATGTCACTGTGGCTTTCATCTTGCTGGTCTGCCTCCGATATTGCCTTTGATATGGAGCCAAAAGCTAAGCTTATTCTCTAACCACTGGCAAGCAATGAAAATGGTGGGAGCTGAGAAGACAGCAGAAAAACATGGCTGGGGTGAAATTGTTACATTTAGCCAAAAGCATTTGTATCGTGTGTTCCTGGGTAAACCACACGTAGTGAACTGTCTCGAATAGATCTTCCTTTTTATCTCGGGGCCAAATAAAGGCGCTAACCAGATAATGTGTACATCTGTTGTGGAGGCCCTTAGATGTCTGGGGCATCAGGGTTTGTTTTTGACTGCTTCAGGTACTTTCAATCATTTTTTGCAGTCAGCTGTCAGCTGCGGGTGCTTAAATGTAATGCCAAGTGAGCACAGAGATGTTGAGAGCGTGAAAGGTTAAATTCATACAAGAGAAAAGAGTTTGGTTTCAAATAGCACATAACATCATGTCATAAAAGACAGAGTCTAAATTCAATGTGGAAATAAATTAATACTCACAACTCTCACTTGGCAAGACACAAGATGAAAAGATGGAGACCAATAATTCCATCCGTCACATCATTTGGCTTAATGCCATTCCTTCTTCTAAATCTACTAATGTACTCTGCTGCTAAAATGCCACTGATGAGACAGTCACGACTGTCAGGTGGGCTTTAACAGAATCAACAGACTTTCCTGTTAAACCCTCATCTTGTCATGTAGCCTATTAAAACGCACATTAGACATTCACCAAAAGTCCTTAATTATTGTCTCTGACACTTGGCTGACAATAAATCACAAGGAGCCAGAGGGAGTGGCAGGGAGACGGATATCTTCACATCTTCACACTGGCTGATCCCGGGCCCAGCTCCAGCCCCCGCCCTGTCACCGGCGAGGCGAGCAAACTGAGCGTGCTTAGTGTGGGTCTCACTGATTATGCAAAATAAACACGCCATAAAAATAATGTGCTGAGTGTCGGTTCTGTGGCCGGGGTTCTGTTTGTCAAGGTACATTAACTGTCATTAAATACGCTGTCCTTGGGGAAAACTGCGCCCAGTGGCACAAGTTAGCGGTGAATTTCACACACACACACACACACACATACACAAACACACACATACACACACACACACATACACATACATACATTTACTCACACATGCACGTACAAGCAGACATATCCACCTCACAGACTCCACATAAAGACACAACAAACACAACACACACACACACACACACGCGCAAAGGAGCAAACACACACACACATAAAAAAACTCAAATAAAAAAACACACACACAAATTCATATGCACACAGACACAACCATGCATACACTCACGTGAGACTCATACACAACAAACACACACACACACGCACACACACACACACGTGGAAATACACACACCATCCGCTGACATGCACACAAACCCAGATAATGTGCATCAAAAGTACAAACACATAAACAGGCAGACACACACACACATGCTTGGTTGGACACCATACAGAGACAACAAAATCAAAGGCAGGGGAACATTATATAACATATGTGACTGGTAGGGCTCACTAAGTGATTGCATACACACAACACCACACACGCACACACACACATACTGTATATTCATGCAAACAATCCACCTGCATGAACATTGAATATACTGATTTACAGACTCTCTCTCTCTGTCCGTCTCTTACTCACACACACACACACACACATACATACACACACACACACTCACACACACAAACACATTTTTTCTTGAGACCACAAAAAGGAAGCACAGTCTAAGCTGGGAGAGAGTGTTATATAAAAGATGTGACTGCATGGACTCCTAAAGTGATAACACTTCCAGACAAAGATAGCCTCCAACTCTAAAACAAGTCAGCCTATTTTAGCCCTATCTGGACCATATCACAGATCATTGCTTTTACCTGAGATGCATAACACACGCAACACACACACACACACACACACACACGTAAACCCCTCAACCACCACCCCCCAACCCCAAACACACACACACTGCTGTTTTACGCTGAGTGGAAAACACAGTCAAAGCATACTGTATCAAAACAGCATATGGTGTGTTCATAACAATCTGCACTTCAGCCTGCCAGGACACTCACAAGGGCTGCTCCTCCATATATTCCAGTAAGGCACAGCCCCATGTGTGCTTTTCTACTAAATTTCTTTGGGCATTTGTGTGTGTGTGTGTGTGTGTGTGTGTGTGTGTGTGTGTGTGTGTGTGTGTGTGTGTCTGTCTGTCTATCGGTGTGCATCTACATGCCTTGACAACAACATCTGTTTAAAAAAAAAAAAAAAAAAGCTATAATAAAATCAGGTCTGTCGACCTGCTGCTGACCCAAGGACCTTGTCACAGTGTATATGCAAAAGGACCAAGAGCAGCTGGATCAGGACTCAGTCAGTTGTCTGTTTATTAATTAGTAAGTTAGTTAGTTAGTTAGTTATTTCGCTAGTTACTTTTGTTGGGTTGGCTAACATGGAGATGCAAGGCTAGAGCAAAAACAGCAGCAGCGCTAAGGGCTTTGAAGTCTCAGATTTGGAGAACCCTATCTAATGAGTTTCTCCCCAGTCTCTGCCTCTCTCTACAGACAGGCTTCTTCAGGTCTGCCCCATCTACAGGCACCTTCTAACAGCCAAACGATGATGCCATGTGCTCGGGAAGACATCCATTACACCCGCAAAACCCATGGTGTCGATTCAGAGGCTGCGCTTGATCTGAGGTTTGTATATCAAGCAGTGCGAGCACAGGCAGCTGAGAAACACTAATGAATGTGGTGAAGATGTTTTTGTTCCTTATTCTGGTGGATCGTTCACACATATCTTTGTTTTCTTTTGTTTTTGTTGTTGCTTTCCTTTTTCTATCTGGATTCATCTTCAATCTTTAGGGTTCTATATGTTTCTCATTGGCACTGTTGCCTAGTTGTGCGCTTGGCAGCATTTGCCTGTTCACTGGCATTGTGTCTGTAGTGCAGCCGACTGTGTAAAACTAGAAGTGGTTTCCTGGGGAGACAGCAGTAGGAGACAAGGAAATAGAAGGGGAAAACACTACAAACACCCACATTCCCTTATACACTGACTTGACAAACACACACATGCGCAGAGAGAGAGAGGAGAGAGAGAAAGAGAGCATTCCTATTTGTCGATTTGTTGTGACTGACTTGCACAGTAATAATGACGGCTGAACATTTATATTTATTTATTTGTATTTCCATAGATGGAAATAACGCCATCCTGTGTTTCAGGGTGCCATCTTTAATTCACTCTAAAGTTTCAGTCATGGGCCTCGGGGCGCAAAGTTAATCTTTCAATACGTTGGCAACAGAAAGTGGAAATTATAAATTCTTGTACCTGACAAGACAGTCACTCGCTCATTTCGCAGCACAGTCCTCGACGCATACTCACTCTTGTTAATTTGCGCCTGTGTCTGAGTCAAACTGCGTGCGTCACTGAAGAGTGTGAATGTCACTTGGCCTGATGTTGCTGTGCGTGTGCGCGTGAGTGTAATCACAACAGTTTCGAAAAACAGTTTTGAGGTGAATAGAGTCTACTTTAAGATAATGACTAGTCGTGTCAATTACGTGTCCCTAATGTCATAAAAAGACTCAATGGGCTTGAGCGCCAAATGAGGCCTAAACGCCCATTACCCACTAAAGTGGCTTCCGCTAGATGAGACCAGCGCAGGTGACCTTGGTAACAACAGGGTGACATTCTCGCAAAAAATAAGAGGTATCCATTGGTGATGTGACTATTTAACGGGAAGGAAACCCTGCGGTATGTCTTACCTCCATCATTCCAATAAAATTAGCCAGCCAACAATTTGTGTCGTGTTGAATTCAGTGAGTTTCTAAACAGTGTACCACGGTGACATAAAATCATCCGTCACCCGGAGCAAAGATTTATCCTGGCGTCCAGTCAATCAACAAAACTGACAGTGAAGTCATCACAGGACCATTTTAATACCACACACACACACACACATACACACACTTGAGGTAAGACAAGGAAATCAATAATGGGCTTTCAGCACAAACCTCAGCATGACACCAAGTATAAAAATCATTCAAAAATCCCCACGTCGTCGGCTACATCAAGACTTTGAACTTGGTTCTTGTGTGTTAGGCTGCCAGTGATTTCTTTGTTCCAAAACTTGAAACAGCTAATTATCATTCTTAGAGATGAGCGTCCTACATAAACTCGACTCAGTAACTAGCAACGTAAAGGACATTAAAGGGTTTTTTAAAAAATATATTGTTTAGGCTAAGATCTATTGTTTTAATCATCCACCGTTTACCACATAAGTTCACTACACGACCTAGTGTTAATTTAACATGAAGCGTTTGGTTCATGTCTCTTTTTGTCATCTCTTTTACAAACTTTGAATCGCATCGTCTTCTGTCAATGTGATGATATGGCATATGCGCTGTTGTCGCTATACAAATGCCCGCCCAGTTAGCAATGCTTAGAATGGAATGGAATTACGGGAAATTTTCATGTTTCATATGTTGACCCCGTCGCCACATTACACTTGACGGCCACATTACACTTGTCAAAAAGCTTAGGATGACCAGCTCCAAATGGCCTGCATTGAATAAGGTCTTGCTGCGCATATTCTACTTTGCTGGAATTGCTTACTGCCTGTAGTAGTCGACTGACACCTACCTGAGCAACCTGTTTCTTCCTCTTGGCAAGACCATAAACCTACAGAAGAGCGCTCATGAAGAGGTTCAATGACTCTCCAAATGTGGTCTACAGATTGCAGAAGCGCGAATGCTGCATAGACGGGCTCTTATGTAAACTTCAGCGGGCCGTCTCCATGGAAAATGAATTGGGACGTTCTGTCACAACCGACAAGAGTCCTGGGCTGCGCTATCTAGCAGAACCTTATTCGGTCTCCCGTACAACTACCACTATATCATGTAAGTGTACCGTGAATGAGAACGATTTACCGGCGTGACTGCCAATCTTATTTGGTGTTTTTTTCATATGGATGCCTTAAACCCAAATATATATGATACAAGGCGATTATCCACATTTAACATCTAACGCAAAATATTGCTTTACTATTTAATTTTGAACTTGAGGTTAGCCTTTCATTAGCTTTATACGTCGTTCTGAGCATCTTACCTGGTCTTGTCTGATTTCACAGTCCCATCGCCCTTGAGCCTGGCACAAACTTTCTGTTAAAATATCCAAACTTGTTAAGTACCAGGGCAATCAACGGTGGACTTGTAGACAAAGACAAAATATCCCGCCTTCACGCCTCCTTGATCAACCACCTAACGTCCAGCAGATTCCAGCGTTAAACACAGCGCATCACCCACGGACAAAGGCACACACACGCACACATACACCAAAGGACTGCGTAAAACAGAGGCGTTGTAAGGCAATGTGAGAGAAACAGTGGCGGTAAAACGCGACAGCTTCCGACACGTAGGAGTTGGGTTGGTGGCACGCACACGTGTGTGTCGGCAACGGCAGCAGCAACAGCAGCAGGAGCGCCGGATTGTACCACTCTTCACTGGCACGCACGGCCAAGGGGATGTCAGTGAAAAGCTCCCGAAACGGAGTAGTGCGCGTATGCTGTGTGTGTGCGCGCGCGTTGGTGTGTATGAGAGCGAAAGACAGACTGGGGAAAGGTTGCAGTGATGCAGTTGCCGCCGGGCATAGTAGGATGTGGATGAAGTGTAGGTCCTAACCCGTGAGTGCTCAACGAACTTAATTATTGGTTAATCACATAAATGTCTGTTTCATATTCATTTGTCGCAAGAGTAGTCTAGGCTACGCCTAAACTAAACCATAGGGATCATAAATGTTTATGTACAAGCAAGAATCAGTAAATCTGGAGTGGGCCTTTTTGAGATTCATTGGCAACTGTTCACTTCGTATTTTTGTCGTAGGCAAACCATGGCATATAAACATCGCGCTTTCTCTCCCTGAGTGTGTGTAGGGGGAACTCCCTCAGTTTCTGAGACCCAACCTAACATCTGCTAAGAAGACTACATAGTAATTTACTTCAGATTGCTAGACTGAGGGTTGCATGGGATACACTATTTGATAAGCGTGACTGACAGGTGTCGGGGAGTCGGAGTGGTTAAG
The DNA here is from genome assembly GCA_015244755.2 of Tenualosa ilisha. NCBI lineage: Eukaryota > Metazoa > Chordata > Actinopteri > Clupeiformes > Clupeidae > Tenualosa > Tenualosa ilisha. The sequence goes on along the minus strand of PYXC01000089.1, from coordinate 841,807 downwards.
ATGGCGCTCCTTAATTAGTATCAGTCAATCAATTCAACCTCCTCAAAACAGAACTACCCGCGGCGGCCTCTGTCTCTGACTCTCTCGGTGTGTGTGTGTGTGTGTGTGTGTGTGTGTGTGTGTGTGTGTGTGTGTGTGTGTGTAGTCCGCCCAGACTAGAAGGACAAGATAAAGGAAGAAGAAAAGAGGAGTGGAGTTGAGTCCGAGGAGACTGAAGATCAGATCCGTCAGCGAAAGCCCGCGTTACTTAGTATGAAGCGGACAAAGCATCTCCTGGCGGTTTGGGCGTTCGCACCCTATCCCTCGATACCCACCACCCCCTACCCCTTTCCTCTGCCTCTCGCCAAAGACCACATGCTGTGCAGCGGAGTTATCTCAGGCAACAAGACCCTCTCGGAGCGATTTGTGAGCCTCCGCGTCCTATTATCCACATCACATCAAAACCTTACCCCCTCCATCAAATGTCTCCGGCATTATCAACATGAAAGGCGTTTCTTTTTCATGTCCCAGTCTTTCCTTAGACTTGGTCGCTCATTCAAGGACATCGGAATGCTACATAGGAAAGAGTTTGGTAGCTCATGGCCTCGAGAAATGTCGTGTTATCTTGGTGGTATAGAGACACTCCGGGGTTTTTCTCCTTTTTTGCCAGGACATCAAGCTTTTAGGCTTCAAAAAGTTGCGCAAAGCAATTATGAGTTGTGAACATTTTCATGTTCGGAAAGCATGTATAATGCATTACACGTGCAGATAATTATAATATATTATTCTGTTGCCTAGGATATTATCTTCCGGTGCATGCATGCTGTTTCATTGCTGGCTGAGCTTATTTTAAGGCATATACTGCATTTACTCTACTCATTGAACAATTAAGCAATTGACTAGATCAAGATTATAAAGACTTTGCATACCTAGTCCAGCAGCATTAGGATTAATTGGGCTTGGTCTGCCGAAAAAATCAGGCGAAGGTACGCAACGCAAATATTATACGGTGTATGTTTGCTTTTTATTTACCTCCATCATACAGCGCTGTATACCCCACTGCACCTGTTTCTGCCTCCATGGTGCTGATGCTGTCGCTTACGCCCTCTACTGGGGGGAAACTACTAAACGATTAGCGTTTATTACAGTGTCCTTTCCATGCGTAAAAGCAAGCGATCTTTCATGGTTTTTGAATCCAGCGGCGGGCAGATTGGGACGCAGAGGAAGTTTTGTGCCTAAGGCGGAACAAATTGGAAAGTGTTCTGTAACCACCAGAGAGGGTGAATAAAAGTAGGATTAATCCCCGCAGCACTCATATCACATGCTCTCCAGTAGTACGGCACAGTAGTTCGTCTCAGCACATGCAGAGATGTGAGATACGAGTCTGTATGTACAGCAGATGACTATCTCGTGTGAATGTGCCATTAAGCGTTAGCGCTCAGAAACAGAATGAAACGTTATCGTGAAGACGATGGCTTTTATTAGGCTACATAAAGAAAAGCCAGTCAGATAGCCTACGTTTTTCCCCCTTTGGAGGCAGTAGTAGTGTGGATTATGCTCAAGGCCAAAACATTGATCCCTGGTCGCCTTGAGCTGCTAACAGGTAGACCACTAGAATGTTAATCACGGAGCCATCCAAAGCATGCTATTAATACATTTCAGTAAATAGATTACTACTAAATTGAGACAACAAAGAATGTTCCCTGTGACATCTTTTCATTTTGATATAACCAATGTATTCAGAATTCCCCTTCAAGTAAAACCAATTAAGCCACCTTAATATACTGTTGGTGTGAAACACAGTCACTTACAACACCAATAATAAATCGATTCTTTTTAACATCTGTTTTGGTAGGCAAAGGGAGGAGGAGAGGACCCTTGAATATTCCACCATACTACATAGTGTGCATATAAAACAGATCAGATTTATATTTATAATAGTGCAAAGAGTTAATGTGTGGCTGTGTTACACATATCATACCCTGATGTTGAACAGTTGATTGTGGTTTGAATTAACACATGGGGGTCCAGGGCCTTTCAGACACTTTAAGGCAGTCTGCTACACCTCTTGAGGGTTAATGCTTGTGCATTTAAGATTTGACATTTGACAACTGAAATGCTACATTAATGCAATCATGCAATGTCAGTTTGTTGAAAAAATGAAATGTTTTGAAGGTGCCCTTTATGAGAGAGAGAGGGAGAGAGGGAGAGAGAGAGAGAGAGAGAATCATTAAGAAAGTTAGAAGAGTAAGATTTAAAATTCTTCAGTTTGTTTCCCCAGCACTACTACTACTACTACTACCACTAACAATAATAATAATAATAATAATAATAATCATCATCATCATCATCATCATCATAAAACAATTATAGTATAATGAGATTATAAAATACATACAATAATAAGAAAAGTCTGGAGCATACTGATCAATATGTTGTATTATGTCTGCGGTCCCACTGAGAAGCACCTGATTCTGCAGACTTTAAGGACTGATGTGCCCAGCTGTATGTAGTAATAACAATAATAATAAAAAAAAACAGTTGCAGCATTTATCATCTGTACTCAGTCTTATTAATTGCTTGCCTTCAAGACTCTCTCAGCCCTTTGTGTTAATTTGTAGACATTGCAGAAAACCACAAGTGCTTGTGGCCAGTAATGCTGAAAATGGAAAGAGAGGAGAAAAAGAGAGAAACAGAGAGAGACTTCATGCATCATTATAAACCCTTTAAATAGAGATGCCAAACCACCCTGCTCCTTAGACTGAAATTTTCAAATTCTAAATAAATCTCACAGTTGCATAATGGCCAATTTGACCAACTTCAGTGACCACAACTAATGAAGCCTTAACCCAAGGGAAGGGTGTTAGACTAAACATGCTGCAGGAGCCAGGCAAATAGGTAAGCTTGAAATGAAAGAACTTATCTCTCACAACTCAAGAAAACTGTCACTGCATGTTTTTGTGCATATGTATGTGTGTGTGTGTGTGGGGGGGGGGGGTATTTTGCATGGTTTATTTTTTAAACAACCAATAGCCTGTCTCATCCTTAAACCCATACTCTTTATAAACACATTTCCTAATTCCATCCAGAAGCTTTAGAGCATTATGTTAAAGATGGACCTTCAGTCAGTGTCTATTTGCATAATCATTAGGCTGTCAGTGATCAATATGAGTAATGACAGATATCATTAATGTCACACTTCCTTTGCATGCCAAAGGGACAAACCTCCATGCTAACCTGTGGATTTAATACCCTCTGTTCATCTCTAAAAAAATAACACAAGTGAAGAGAAATAGAGGGGGATAGACAGATAGAACAAGGAAAACATGGAGAGAGAAAGAGAGGCACTGACAGACAGACAAAAGGAGAGAAGGTTGAACATGGAGAGAGAGAGAGAGAGAGACAGAACAACAAAGGAGCAGAAAGAGGCAGAGAGTGGGGGCAAGAGTGGAAGCAGCAATAGCCCTTGACTCTGATAGTGCACTTGTACCCTGTACTCTGAATGGTGGCTAACCAGACAGCCATTATGGAAGCAGGGGAAACAGCACTCCTGCTGAGAAGAAATTTAATCATTTTCCTGAGCATAGGAGCACAGCAGGATGGAAAGGTTTTTGGAGCTGATTTACAGTCACTTAAAGTGCTTAGAACTAAATACCCCTCCTTTTCTATGTTCTGGACGTACCAATTGAAGAAAAAGCAACCCATGAAATACATAAAGTTAAATAACATAGTGTATCTAAAAACCAAAATGTACAAACCTCTAAAGATTAGCAGTTCTTTGGGAATCTCTGATCGCCAAATCTCCTCTCGAATATATTAAGGATTAAGTTTCAACTCACGAGGCTTTGTAAATGCTTTTGTTTAATTCATGAAGGGTGGCAAAGTAAATTTCACAACCATGTTGGTGTAAGATCAGCACATGTCCAGGTAAGAGCTCAGGAGGCTGCATCATCGCCTGATGCAAATTCACATTCATAAGCACTTTGTTTATCCCCAAGAGGTGAAATCTTGTCTGAGCAGACAGTGATGCACATAACATTCTCACTGAGTGAACCCAATCATAGCATATATCAAGGAGAATGAAAATCAAAGATAAAGAGATAGAAAGAAAGAGAGAGAGAGGGAGAGAGAGAGAGATCATAGGAGTCCAACATCAAGCCGCAGAAAACAACTGAATAACAAATAAGAAATTTCTTAGATGGACCTTGCTGACTGCTGTCATGCTTTGTTGCCAAGCAGGCAGCAGACAGACAAGCACATTCGATTTGAAAAAGGTCTGAGGAAGAGAAACAAAGTATCTACAATGCACTGGAAAGTCTGAGAAGAGAAAAAGTATCTACAATGCACTGAAAGGTCTGAGAAGAGAAACAAAGTATTACAATGCACTGGAAAGTCTGAGGAAGAGAAACAAAGTATCTACAATGCACTGGAAAATGTTCTAGCCCTGTTTCATTATCTTGCTCCCGCCCTGCCATCTCAACCTCAAAAGAAATAATCCCGCAGTAGCAGTGTTGTGGGACCTGTGAGAGTACAAGTGAATTCCAGTGCTCCTTCCCCTAAGCCCTGAACCCTCAAAGACTTAACTGGCATGAATTCACTTCATGATTGGCTGATTCATGGCCAATTAAGTCTTTGAAAACTCAGAGCTTGGCAGAACATTGGGATTCAACTTTCCTTTTAAATTTCTGGCTTTGTCAAATATGAACCCCCTTGAAACACTTTTATTAAGATGGTATGAGGATTTTTTTCTTTATGTCTGTTTGTTAACACAGTGAAGGGCTCATCTTCACCAGCAGTAATTATTATAGTATTTTTATACAATAGTTAGGTCCAGTTAAACTGTTTAAAAATTTCTGATTGGATGAGATGCATTCCATGCATCACTAGATTCCGCGGGTAATTTTTTATAACTAGTAATCATTCCGCATTTTTCATTGAGTTTACTGGCGTGAACGTTCTATTAATTCAAAGCGAGAGAGCAACGATTTTCATAACTTTGTATTTGTCAGTTCCCTTCAGAGAAAATGTGTGAATATGCAGTTTGGCGTGTCACATACAGACAAGGAAGTAGGCTTGTGCACAAGCACATTTTAGCCACTCTCTCTGAACTTCCAAGCAATTGATTAAACTGTTGTATTGCTTGGGAATGGGATGCTAAACTAAGCTCGGAACTCTTTTGGGGAACGGAGGACGAACAGTCAGAATTAAGATCTAAACGGCAGAAAACAAAAAGTTCTAAAGTTCTTTGTACCTGCGGCAGAACCACAGACGTGGCGATATCTGCTACCAACCCCTCTCCCACTTGCGTTATATTGCTTAAATAACATGATGACTAATCCACTGCAAACTGCATGTAAACAGACTAATTAACACATTTAGAACCATATTTACGAGTGCTTCTCTCTGAACCTCAGTTGAAATAAACTGTCTGTGAGCCAGTGACCACTCTTGGGTCTGATGTGACACAAAGCCTCTACAGAATCTCCTCTCCCATGTGGTTTGCTCCAGGTCACGCTGCAGACTTATTCTAGACATATTCCAGACACATTCATCGTGTCAGACACGGCTGTTGCATCCAGTTCCTGTGCTTGGGACATAGACAAAAGTTCACTGCAAAAGATATCTCTGAAGAGACTGGGCACATTCCCACTGTGGTTTCAAAGGAATAATGGAGAAAGTGGGAATGGGGAATAGTCACAGTTTTTTGTGTTGGTGTCATAGGTAGAGATGCCTTTGATTAAATTAGCTTGAATTTGAAATCTGGATGCAGTGCAGAATTCTGTAGGCTACTCAAGGCAGGACAGAGACAACCTTGGACCATAAACAATTTCAGAAACAAAGTGTGGATCAAATGCAGCACATTTTGACATGTTTTCCAAATCCTTCAGAAATGTATACCTGAAAACCACCTACAGAGCATGAGGCGGGAACCATAGACTCTACTGTAAAGAAGTGAAAATTGGCTGTGGCAGAAGTTGGATTAAAGCTACACCCCTGTGATGTGAGCCTCCAGTCATCTTGTTCTAAAAATGTCTCCCATTTGTGTCTGTTTCAAAATGGCTGCCTTAGCTGGCCAAACTAAAGTGAAGTTTGCAGCCAGGGTCTCCGCATAATGATCCACAAATTTTGTTTCAAGATGGCTGTCTAAGCTCAGGGAGTCGAAGTGAAGTTTGCAGTGAAGACCTGCACATAATGATCCGCGTGTTTTGTTTCAAGATGAGAGAAGCCTGGCACACTGGCTGGGTCAAGCTCTCTGCTACAACCTGAACAGCAGGGAGTTGATTTAATTGAGTCGTGATGGCGCTCCCACTGAACACCACGCTTTGTTCAAGGCCAGGGTCGTCTCTTAGATGGCTCAACCTCATGTAAACGAACCTTTATATGAGGTCTGTCTGCTTCTAATTACTGAATACAATTTAAATGTGTCATTTCAAAACAAAAACAAATACCTCGTAATCATGTTGGCTGACAGTCTGACAGAGAGTCTTTTATGGCTAACTTGAGTATGTCTTTGCTCTGAAATTCATTTATACACACATTGTAAAAAGCACTTTACCATAGCAACCACTGATAAAGCTGAGATGCAAATGAGGTTACACTGGTTGGTTGTGAGACCAGGAGACCTCCGCCACAGCCCCCCTAAAGTGACATTAAGCATGCAGGTCCACCCATTCCTATTCTCTTAGACATCTCAGATAACATTACTGAGAGCACGAGGCACTTTAATGAAAGATAGAGATACTGTGTTACCGTTTGGCCTTGCATGCTCATTGTTTGTATCTCCTGGGAATGCATTTAGACATTTCCTCCCCAACAGTGCTTGGAGTGAGCCTTTTTGGGGATTTTGCTTTCTATTGCTGCCTTTGAATGTTCTTCGATAAACGTATCTGGAATAGAATCTGCGTGCCAACCTTGTCACCGATATGCATATTCATAGTAACAGAAATGTGAGGGAACAGGTGCATCTGAGATGTGATCTACCCCGAGTTTGTGTGTGGACTGACTGGTTTGTGATGGTGAGGATTGAGGCGGCAAGCCTTTAAAACAGTCATGGTGGATTATTAAGGCTTAATACTGCAACCGTGTGATAGAAGTTCGCCCTCAGCCGTGGAGGCGGGGGCAGAGGTGGTGGGTGGGGCGGTCAGGGAAGAGGTGGGGTGGGGGACATGAAAGGTACATCTCCAAAGACCCCCTGCTGAGAGGAGGGACTTCATAAAAGCTCTAGAATACTAACAGGAGAGGGAGGAAGTTCTAAAAGTAAAGAGCCACCTCTGGCTGTTCTCTTTCTCTCTCTCCCCCCTCTCTCTCTCTCTCTCGCTCCTTTTTTATCTAATTCCTTTTCTTCGCTCGCCTTCTTTCTTCTATTATCTTCACTCTGTCTTATGCAAACACAAAACAAGCTCCCATGCTTGCTCACAGTCTCTCTCCCTCTTCTCTCTTTCAGTGAAATTTGCTTCTTTCTTCTGTGTCATTTTCATTTCACACCCCCACTCTCATTTTGGCCCTACCCCAGTGAATTTTGGGAAATTTTCCTCCAGTATGTCTCTCTCTCTTTCTCTCTTCTCTGTGTGTGTGCCTGTGTGTGTGTGTGTGTGTGTGTGTGTGTGTGTGTGTGTGTGTGTGTATGTGCCTATTAGCCCACTCACTACTGTAGATGCTTGTGTGATCTACCACAATGCGTGAATTCCTACATATATTCTGTCTGTGCCCAATTAACACACTCTGCTCTGCTCTGTGTGCCCTTTCTGTTGCGACACTTTTTCTTTGTTTGCACATCTCCATAGAGTACCAGTATTAAACACCTTAAGAAAAGGAAGAGGAAGAAGAAGAAGAAGAAGACATATATTGATTTACAAATCAAAGTAAATTATTGACAATAAACATAAATAATAGGGTATGAGTGGCTGGATATGACAGGACTAACATTAAAATGACTCCGTCTCCCTACCTCTCTTTGTTTGACAGACATAGTTGCAGACACATTGTGACTAAAGTGACATGATAAAACCTTGTCATGAATAGAGTGCTGACCAAATGAGAATTGTCATCCCACAAGACGTCTTGCAAATTATAGTCATTCTTCCATGTTGTCCCAGGCATATGATAGTCGATTACTTTATTCATTTGTTAACTGTTGTGAGAATGGGGAGTGAGAGATGCAGTCGCCTTTAATGTAGTGTTCAAATTATATATGTGCCTTAATAATAAAGATGTTTGGTTCACTATTTGATCGAAGCTGGCATTCACTGTACAGCAAAGGACACTGTCTTGCCATTCACAGCTCTCAGCACCCAATAAATTGCTTTAAGAACGGTAAAAAAAGAAAATCTCCCCTCTCTGTTTAACAGTATTCACAACAGACAAAGGTTATTGACAATTCTTCAGTGGTTTACACAGCCATCACAGTTGGTTGTTGTTGTTTTTTTCCTTTCATTCTTGTCTGTTCACATTATTAGATGCCAGTTCTGTTTTATTAGCTTATTCTCTCAGACGACATTCCCCATTGGCTTATGTAAAGATTCACACAGATCCTACTGAGAAAAGGCCATACTCTGCCATTGCTCTAAATATCTAACTGTATGGCCATAGTTGACTCCAGAGACATGGCGCACCAGTGCAATGCAATGCAATGCAAAAAAACTCTGTTATGACAGTTTAGTTGTCTCCTGCTAACAGATACAGGGGTGTTTTTATATTTCAGATACACAGAGTACTTGTGCTTTTACTTCCCATCTTTGATCTAGTGATAGAGGCAGAGAGGACAGATTTTTGTTGAATCATGCATTGCTGTATAGCACATCTCATTTTGTTTACCGTAGGGTGAAGTGAAACTAATGAGTTACCTTGAGAGAACAGAGGGTAACGGAGCATCCTTGTCTCTCAGCCGAGGGGTGTGAAAGATAGACTCTGCCTAGGCGAGTGCGTCTCTGGGTGGGTTGTCGTCTGTACTAACGGACCTCTGCCGTCTGGTGGAACATATCTTGATCTGGCACAAAGCTGTTGAAACAGACCAGATCAGGTCTAGGTCTACTAGCCTTTATCAGAGCCTCAATGCTAACCACAGGACATGACAACAGGAATAGTCTCACTCTTCATCCAAAAGATCTAATGTACTGCAGGGGCTACTTCAGGCCTTAGGCTAACATGCTAGCTGCGAGTGCATCATTTAAACCAACAGGGGACATGTTTTATACTTGGTGCAAAGCGGACACAGTATCTCATGTTGTCTTTAAAGTGGAGCCAGCGCCCGAACACCATGTTGTGCAATGCAAGCTGAGTTAGAATGCTGATGAGGCGATCAGCTTGAGATGCCTGCGTTCACCTTGCAGGGCGGCGTCTCCTTCACGTTTGATGACAACTTCCCTTCAGGATGGGTGGGTGTGTGGGGGGAGGGGAGGGGAAAGTTTCAAAGAGCCTTTCTTTCAAAGACCCCCCTCTGTTTGTGCTCGAATGAGAAATCTCTGTGGCGCTTCCGCCTAGCCGCTAATCTAGGCTGCCTCTGCCGAGTGGGGAGGCCTCGCGTGTGTTTGACAAAGGCTAGGCGGACTTATCAAAGTACATCAGCCATGATCCTGCCGTCTCTCGCATGGCTGTGAAGCTCTGACAGCGTGTACGCAAGTTCCAACCTGACCTCCTTGCCACAGACACACTCAGAATCCCAAGAGGCTAAATCCAGACAAACAAAGAAGGAGGGAGGAGAAGTGTGTGTGTGTGTGTGTGTGCGTGTGTGTGTTTTGGTTGGGTAGGGGGTATTGGGAGGGGGGTTGATGGTGATGAGGGGAGTGTATGTAAGTCCAGTCAGAGAAAATGTTGAGATGTAGAGAGAGACAGCATGAGGTAAAAATAGAGAATGAAGGAGAAAAAGACAATGAGAGAGCGATAGAGAGGGAGAGAGAGATGAGGTTAAGAGAGGGCTGATGGTGAGTCTGTACATATTCTCCTCACAGTTTAACGAACAGGCAGATCCTAGCATGACCTCACATCACCCTGAGCCCCCTACAGGCGTCACACTGGGCGTCTTCCATATGAGCTGCCATTAAGGCCAGAAGCCCCGCTGCCATAACGACATGCCAATTTCCAGCTCAAATCACCTGAAATCACCTCACTATACCAGACCATGGGAGGCTAATGATTTCTATGTATAGGATGGCAGGTAGCACATAGCACACCATAGGACAGCCTTCCTATCATAGGCTGAAAAGGAAATGTCACAGGATTTGCCACATACTGTATAAAGGTTGTATTAAGGGTTTTGGGTTTGTTTTGTTTGTTGTTCATCATGAAATTTCCAGTGGCGCCTCTATCTTCTATCAGAGTCTGAAGGCCGGTTCTTTGCTTCAAAGCAGTGAAAAAAAGCACAGGTGATGAATGCACTCAAATGTTAAGACGTTTTAGCCAAAAACTACATTCTCCCCTTTCTCAAGAGCAAGACAGGGTGAAATCTCACTATCAATACCTCCTGGCAGTCTGCAGCCCTCATAAAATGAGATATTGACCCAAAGTCTCATGAGATAATCACACCATGCCTCCTCCAAGGAGGATTGACCCTCAGAAAACTTAATAAGAGATCAAAGGAGTAGGCTTTTATGAGAAAAGGAGGAATTAAAAAGGAAGGAGATACTGCGTGCACTTGCTCAACAGTCGGGGTCTGGCTGGGTGGAAGTGGGCTGATTTCCTGCGCTCATCAGGTGCGATCGAGCCGCTTTGTTCCGCCACAGCCTCCGAGAGCGACAGTTCATGCGGAGTTCAGACGAAAGACGAGAGGGAAGGAGAGAGACAGAGAGAGAGAGAGATGGAGACGAATGAGAGGAGGGAGGGACGGCAACTCAGGAGCAGCTGTGCTGGTGAATAATTACTGCCTCCTCTCTTCTGATCCGTGTGGAAGTCAGTCTCTGATTTACATGAAAACAACCAAATAAACAAGCCTCTTGACGTCGTCGCCACTGCTTTCTCTCTGATATGTTTGTCTTGTTTCAAAAGAAGTGCTACTACCCTACCAATAGTACTGCTGCCCAAAGATAATTCTACTTACTTCAAACTGAGGGGAAGTTTGGTTGACAGCTGAACCGATTATTGATCTTCTCATCCTAGTCTGAATGTCGAATTTCTACCTGAAAATCGACATTAATGTAAATAAAAATACATTTTCAAAAATTAAATTTTTTTTTTTTAAATACTCCACAACATAATTAACACCATTATAATTCATCAACATCAGTCACCATAATATAAAATAATGAATGAATGACTATCAATTATCATAGATGAATTAAGACACAGATAGATAAAAGCGACTGAACAAGAGGGAGAGTGAGTGGGAACCTTTTGTGAAGCCTATTAAAGCTGGTGAGGATTTTTCATTATGTGGTGTGCCGTACTGCTTTAATTGAATCCGGAAATCAGTCTACCTCGATTGGCTTTACACCCTCATTTCTAATTGCCTCTCACTCCAGCATGAGCCTTGGAGGACGGGAGCGAATCTCCATCGAGGTCTCTGGGAACAACTCACCCAGTAAACAATCCAATTTCAGAAGGGCCGCCACGGCCTCCCAGCGCCAGCCCATTCTGTCTTCACAATAGCCTCTCCATCTGAGACATCCTTTTTACTCTAGTAATCGACATGCGGGAAAGGCAAGAGCTAGGTTTTCTCTCTCTCTCTCGCTCTCTCTCTCTCTCTCTCTGCTGCTGCATTCTCCCAGCAAACAACTCTTATGTTGGAGAGACAAAAGTGTTGTTTACTCTGCCACAAATATTGATTCGTCCTTTCTCAAGAGTGCTGTGCTTACTTTCCTTACAGCACTGATAGACTCCTATCGATGGGCTGTTTTGTATTATGATGTGATAATGATGTGTTAGAGGATTTTTCAGTTATTATCTTTAGACTTCCTAAAAGCGCTGATATGATGAATAGCTTTTCTACTCTGAGGCAAAATCAGATAGGATTCGGGTGTGTGTATTCAAACGCAGTTCAGTATGAGAGGGCATTATGTCTTTGACATGCTGAAAACAGATGAACAACTTGCTGATTATATTTGAAATCTGATTTGTTTTGAGGAGCCTCATAAAAACTGTTGCCTTGCTCCAGATTCAGTCATTCAGCTGTGATTCAGAGTATACAGCTACCTGCCCTTTACATGCAACGCAAGCATGAACATCTGGTCCATAAATGAAACGGGCTCATCTGAGAACAAATGCACTAATGACGTCATGATCATGTATAATTTCAGATTAGCTCAAAACTTCTGGATCTTCTCCAAGCCATCTGGGCTGTTAATTAGTGTGAACTTATGACAGTGGTGTAGAATAAGGGTCTTGGGACTCTGCGACGAGATTCTATGAGACTTTATCTGCCGTACTCTAACACTCACTCACACACACACACACACACTAACAATCACACTCACACTCACACACAAAACATTCACTCTATGCAAATGCCAAAGGCCATTATCATCAAACACATTTTGAAAGTGCTTTACACCATTAGTTTTCAAACTGGGGTCCGGGGACTCCCAGGGGTCCGCAGCACATTGCCATAGAGTCCATGAAAACGTTTGCTAAAAAATAGCATCTAGCATCTAACAGAACAAATGGATATAAATCTGTATGTTTAAATTTATGTTGCTATTATGAGCGGTCTTTGGAAAATCCCTGGTAGTTGGTAGTTATTGCAGTTATTGCACTATTGGTAGTTATTGAAGTCTGCTTTCTGCTGATTGATGCCAATCAAGTTTATGATAATCTCTCCAGGCTTGTGGAGAACACCAGCCCTTTTTAACAGTTACTGGCAATCACACACACACACAGACACACAGACACACACACGCATGCTCATTGCTGTTTGTCTCACTCACCTGTATAATACAATCACTTTATAGGCCTACCTAAAGGCCTAAAAATGCTTTCTTACAAACAACCAATACACAATACAACACAGCAACATAACTCATCAGCAATATTCAATAGTCAGATTGTCTCTCTACACCAAAATGTAAAAAAAAAAAATTATAATTTTATACCGAAATACATCGGATTCATAGACATGCATGAATTGGATGAGTTTTAAATGTGACATCACAGAAGGTTTCACAGACTATTTATCAAGCTTGTCTCCTGTGTCATGCGTATGCTAGCCTTCAAGGATAGCATGAATCAGGTCCTTGTGGGTGAGGCTACAGACTTCATGCTGTCACAGTGCACTTTGTTCTGTCACCCTGTTGCCAAATTTACATGCACTTGGGCATGTGTTTAAGTGAAGATTTCCTAGATTCTTGTTACTTTTGTAAATAAGCTGGGGAAAACAACATATTAACCATCTAGAGGCAACTGAGAAGTAATAAATTATATCTAATTAATTTCTATTAATTTTGTTGTCTCAGATGCTGTTAAAAAAAAAGGAATGGAAAACTAGCTGGCAATGGAAAGTATTTCAGAATGAATGAACATGCATTTGCATTTCTTTCTCTGAGATGGTGCAATTACACTCAGAACATTTCCTTGCCAGCTCCACCCCAAAACTTCATCTAACTGCCGAGTCTTCGCCAAGCTCATTTGGTGGAATTGAGTTCCCTGACTGCCAAAGCAAATGTTCTGCCCCAACCACAAACTTTACTGTTTTTCTTGCCTTGCTGTTGGGATTTCTACCAACTGAACAGATTTTCTTTTGTGAATGCACTTTTCTTTTGGTGCACAAAAATTTGTTCAAAAATTTGAGATGGCTGAGCAAATTGTGAATGCAGAAGCAAATATATATGTTATTTTACATTATGCAACAATTTAATCTAATACGTTTTTTTTTTCATGTCCAAAAAATCTCTGGCTGGCTGCTGGGATTGTGAAAACCTCAGATAATTTAATCCCCATGTAATGTACACGGAGTAGCCCAAATCCCGCCTGTGTTCTCCTCTCACAGAGCGCATCCCTCGTCCTCCTAATCCCCACCCACTGTTTAGGATTTACATGCACAATGCAGCTGCTTGGAAAAAAAATGGATGTAAGCATTCCATATGTTGTGGTTGCTGTTTCTTTTGATGTAACAGAATGTATACATTTACACACTTTTTTCTCTTAGGCATTTCAAACATTTTAGTTGTATCTGAAACATTGTTGTATCTGGCATAACTTATTTCAGATACTCTATTTATTTAGACATGAAATTTCTATTTCTGTTTCTATTACTATTTCTATCTGTTTCTATTTGTATCAGCTGGATGAAACAAACATATCTAATATGTGTCTATGAGGAATATTCACTCACTTCAGTCAACACTATCTTAAAGACTTTCTTCTTGGTCTATAAGATCTAGTTCGTAATTTTAGAAAGTTTAGAATTGAACGCTAAATGATACCAACTGCTCTGTGTTGCTCTCTCTGAGACTTCAATTCTTTCAATAAGGAAAACTGGAGAGAACCATTTTATTTTAACCCTTTGCTCTAGTGTATACTAGAGACATTTCTTCAAACATTCATGAATTTCTGCTTGATGATAAATGGGTAGGCTATGACTTTTAAGTTGTTCTAAGTACTGTAGCTCTGTCTAAAACTGATGTGAAAATACAATGTAACCAAAGTTGATTCTGGAAAGAGACACAGTTTTATGAACTCAAATGCCTGAACACCTCATGCCCTGAACCATCAACACCAGTAGCAAGGAGTTCAGAGAGTGAATTAAACATACCTGAACTAAACTCCTGTCAACAACCGTGTTCGAATTTAATTATGTATGCTGACAAGGTTTCATACCTTCATGGGTCAGCTTGTCGATACCTAAAAGTCACACTCGGCTTGATCGACAACTAAAGGTTGCACTTAGCCCAATAAAGTGTTATAGGTGTGTGTGGTGTCTGTTTGTATACATATGTCTTTTTGCAGACATTACGCCTATTCTAAGCACGAATATAGGTTAGACAAGGGCACAGAAGTTTCTCATCAGATTTTCTCGCACACTTTAGAGCTTGCAGTATAAGGAATATCGGTGGTCCTGATGAAGGCTCTCTACAGTCTATCACATAAAAGGGTAAATACAAAGAAGCACACTCGTAAACATTAAACATAATTGCTTACACTGTAATTGCCAACACAGGCAACCATCTGGCATAAAATAAAGCCCAAAAGGCTGGGGGATAGACTGGTCTCCTGGTGGTCCTCCGCAGGTGAAGCAGTGGGACTTCAAGTCCTTTACCTTTCTCCATCTCACTCTGGAGAACCATAATTGGCCACCAGGCCTCAAAATAACCCGAGGAAAACTTCTTACACTCACACACACACACACACACACACACACACAGACACAGAGAGAGAGAGAGAGAGAGAGAGAGAGAGAGAAACACAACTTCTGCAATTAGCTCTACTTTCAGTGGCGCATTGGCAATATTTAAGAGCTAGGAGTCTGGAGGACAGCCTAACTGCCACCTTTCCGAGTCTTGGAGACATCACTGTGCAAAGCTGCTTCCTTCTATGGGCGGATCAGTCATTTCCACTTCATTTTATGTGCTGGCTATTTTTTTGTTGTCACATTCAAACCATGTGTCTGATGGTTGATCTGTCACGCTCTTCAGCTTGTTCACATGCCAGTCGGAAGAACAGGACGACACGTCTGTTTTTTCTCGCTCTTTCCCTTGGCGTAAATTGTTGCCAGCGAACCTCTACCTTGGCTTCAGCGTCGCCCTACCGGTCTTGGGTCAAGTTGCAAACTGCATTTTGCCGTCACCGTGGGCAGGTTGGACCCCCTGAATCTCCCCTCAAACCCTTCGTGCTACAAAGCCTAAGCACCACTCAAACCTCACTCAGCCATCTGTTTCTGGGCCGTCTCAACTCCACAGGCCTCCATAGGAGACACTGAATTTCTTTGTTACAAACACAGAAAAAAGCCTAAATAATTGAGTGGAACTGAGCCCATTCACACACCTTTTCCTGCCTTTTCTACTAGATTTCCAATTAAGACCATTTCACTTCATCTCCATCTGGCAAGAGCAATAACTTTTATTAAAAGGCCAAACTTTGTACACACAAAGAAAACTTTTACCAGGTAAAGTTACAGTACAGGGGCCCAGTTCAGGTGGTCCAATCAATTAAGGAAGATGCCCTATACAAATAGTCTGGCGGAAATTTCTTGTACCCAAAACTGTTACGACTGAAATGTCATCTGTAGGTCTAGTGGATGAAATTCTGCTTGGTTGCTATAAGTTCCATGTAGGCAATTTGCATAATTAGCATAATTTTTAACTACCATATAAAATAATGGGGAAAAAAAAGGAAAATTGCCACAGACTTTCCTGAGCAAGTCAATGTTACTGGTAATGCACTGCATATTGCATATAATATTAGAACATGGTTGTAGCCTGATTGCCAGGCCCTTATGCATTCATATTTATATTAATAATTAATAATGCATATCAATGCCTTATTACTGTGTTATTAACACTGTGGAAAGAAAAGTTCAAAAGTTCAAAAACTGTCAATAAGTAAAAGCATGTATTTGCTCAGAACAGTAATCCAGCCTTTCATATTAGTTTATATGTGATGAAGGCACCTTAAAGCATGCGTGTAGGCAGGTATGCAGCTCTAAAGGAGGCCAACTCTAGACGTGTAATTCCAAGGGTTACCAGCGCATGTATAACAAATATTTAAACAGATTTTGTGCAAGAGCAATATTGGTGACCTTACAAAATAAAAAAAAAAAAAATGGGTAAAAAATGTTGAATAAAGCAAAGAATGCTTGAAAATCTAAGAAACTGGAAGACAGTCAGTCAGTTAAGACTTTATCAGTTAGACAACTAGACAAGTAAGAATATCAGATCAAATAGCATGATTTGGTTTAGGGAATTTGTTTATTTATTTATTGAGTTTATCTGAAATTCACAGGTTTTTAATGAACTAACTACTTACTCTAACTACATTAACTAATTACTCTAACTACATTAGACTAAACCAATTCGCTTGTGGTTATTTCTGTGGTTACTGACCACTTTCTATCCTCCCAATAACCTGAGTTTCAGGCAAGGCTTTTGCGCCAGGAAGAGCACACATATACTGTTATGGCCCACTGGAAATGTTAAGGATAGCCACACATCAGCCCAGGTGGCATTAAAACATTTCTCATGAGCAATGTATGTATGTATGTATGTATGTATGTATGTATGTATGTATATGTATGTATGTATGTATGTATGTATGTATGTATGCAATGTATGTATTTATGTATGTATGTATGTATGCAATGGATGTATGAGATAATCTTAAAGCATGCTGTTCCAGCACGTAGTTGTAGAGTAACTTAAATACACAAAGACATAATTATAGTTTCATTTAAAGTGTGAGATAATATGGATCAATTAAAAATAAATCTACAAATGAAACTAGAATACAGATGCAAATGAAGACACATTAAACATCACCAGTACCTCAATACAACTAAATTAACAAATGATTTCTCCAAATTTGATTCAGAAAGTTTCTTCATATAATTTGTTCAGATTCTAAATCATTCAAGCTTTTCATGCCAAGTGTCTTATACCAGGTAGCCACACACCAGCCCAGGTAACATTCCTGTCAAAATCTCGACTAACTTTGCATGCCAGTCATGTTTGTCATTCTAATGCAAGTAGCCTACTTGAATGAATCCATCTTTTCTTCCACATGCGTCATGATTTGCGTACTAAAGGAAACAAACTAGGCCTTGAGCATCGCCGAGCCATCGCCATCCTTAGACAGGGTGCACTATTCAGACTGTGTTTCATTCTGCATCCATATAACCACTGGTCAATAAGCCCTCTTTGTTTCATTGCTGCAGAGAACAGAATCATGTGACTCATGTACAGGGTTATGGCTCAGGACTCTTTTCAGTCCTATAGAGTAGCATTACACCTGGAAGATGAAGAATGACACATACCCTGTAGTCACAGCAACATGGTGATCACTGAGTGATGTACTAGGGTTGATTTACTTGGAATGTGCAGGAGGATGCTATGGTAACCCTAGTGCAAAAGTGTCAGTGCAAGTACATTTCCAGTGCATATTCTGTTCCAGGCAAGTATAATAATAGTTACACATTATAAATATTATATATTATAGCCTATAGTGAGGGTAGGATTCTCAAAGGCAATGTATGAGCGCTAAAGAGATATTTTAAGCATATGATCCCTTTGTTTGAGGTCCCTGAGTGCTGTCAGTAGGAAAAAGGACAATAAAAATAGATACAGCTATAGATTTACAGCGATAGCTACATACATATAGCGAACCGGCATGCTAACGCGAATTGAACAGGGCAGAAAATCACTCTCAGTTTAATTTTTCTTCCCCATTCAGCTAGTGATGTAAGCAATGTAAGATCATTGAAGGCATATTTTGGAGAATTTCATCCCTGTTGTGTGAGATCACTGTGTGCTGTCAGTAGGAAAAAGGACAATAAAAATAGATACAACTATAACTACAAGACATTACAGCTACAAGATATAGCAAGCGAGCATGCTAACATGAATTACACATTCCTTGGGGCATGGAAACTTAGTTTCATCCTCCTTGCCCCGTTCAGTTAGTTTTAGCTCACTATTCACTGCATCACCAGGTAGCCCACTCCCCTCACACACACAGCACAATGTCAACCATCCCTTCCCCCCACTGCATCACCAGTAGCTCTATTCCCACATATACAGCACACTGTCCTCTCCCACCCTCCACCCCACAGTATCACCAGCAAGTCCCTTTCCCACATATACAGCACACTGCTCCCTCCACCATCCCACTGCTCCTTATCAGCAAGCACGCTACATCCTCCCCTGCCTTCACCATAACCCCCCTTCCTCCACACCCCCCAACTACCTCGTGTGCCAAATGTTACTGTTCTTTTTCTAACCAACATCACTCGATCTCAAACAACAGGGATACTTACTTACTCCTCTTCACCCCCTGAAGGACAAAAGGCCTCAATGAGTGCTTTCCATCACATATGGTCCTTAGCACCATGACATGTTCATCTTTTGAAGTTCATTCACCACAGTTCTAAGGCAGGTGTTTTGGGGGCATCTAGGTCTTCTTTTGCCAGGTGGTGCCCAACTTAAAGCGACTCTTGGGGAAATTGGGAGTCTTGCTCCATCCTTAGCACAGGTCCAAGCCATCTTAAGCATTGTGATGTAATATCCTTTGTAATGCTTTGACTATTAGCTTTCTTGTACAGTTGGTGTTTGGATATTTTGTTGGGCCAAAAAACCTGGCAGATTCTTCTCAGTTATCTGTTATGGAATGCACTGAGTCTCCAACCACACGGCAACACTTTTAATCCGACAGAAGAACGGACTCGACAGTGTTGTACAATAGCATCTTTGTTTTGAGATTGTATTGTTTAGATCTCCAGATGGTACGGAGTTTGAACTTTGTCTTTACGGATGAGACTGCCCAGGCAGGTGAAGTCTTCCACCAACTCAAGTGGTGCTCCAATAGGGCTAGGTTGAATGGGTTGAAATGCTTTAGAACATCCTTTTAATGTGAAGTTTTGGAGGTGGCTGGAGAAAAAAGACATTCAATAAAAGGCTAATCTGTTCAGTAACAAAAAAGATAGAGTTTTATTTCAGGGTTATTATGTGTGCAAGAAAATCCTTCTAAGAGCCCTCTTTTACACGCCTCTCTGCAGTTTTCAAACAATTTAAGGTGCAAAAAGTAATGGCCATGTATACCTGTCATATTCTTGTTGTTCCTACACTGGCATAGTGGTAGTGCATAGTGCATCTTTTCATTCATTCATTCATTCATTCATTCATTCAGACACTCACTCATTTATACTTTGATGTGTTTTCCACAGAAGCATGTTGGAGAAATAGCAAATAGGACGATGCTGAGGCAGGGAATGCATTTCCGCAGACAAATCTGATGAATCTTTACTTTTAAAGGGCAATCTGTTCAGTTGCTGTTCCTCACAAAAGATCAATGAGAGAGGCAATTCTACAACTAGGCTTCTGTACTTTTAATGATTGCTACAATCACAGTCTACCTTTTCCCCCTGGCTCTTTCCCCCTTTTCCTCCCTGTCTGTTAGGCACTTTTACTGCCATGTGCTCTTTGACTCATTTGTCTTGAAAAGCGATGTTTAAGGACAAATCCCATGAATTAAATATTGAAGAAAATAGTGTCTTTTAGTAGAATGATGTGTAACAGTAGACAGTGCAACACAGAGAGTGTTTAGCTCACTCTGAGTCACTGATACCACCACACAACTATGGCATGAAATAACTTGAATTTCATGAAAAACTGAATAGATGCTATCAAATATGTGTCTATAATTAGGCTCCGGTAGCATTTATACCACATCCAATCAGCAAACAGAGGGAGCAGATGTGAATGCTGAGCTAGAATGTTATCAGTGAAGGCTGATCCAGTCTTTATAAACTTTACCACCTCCAGCAAGCAATCACTTCTTACTACCGAATGGCCCTCTGTTCAAAAAAAGTAAGTACGAGGGGCTGGTTTTATAGAGCAAGCCTGGCCTGCCCCCCTTTTCTCCTTAGTAAAGGTACTTATCCCATAAACCTTCGTGAGCAATACAGTTTCTAACGTTTATAACCTAACTAATTCACCAAGCTCCTTATTAAATTGAGAACATCATAATGACTAACTTCCTACAGTTTGCTGTGAGCAGATACAACTTTAAATATGTGGAAAGCAAGTTCTACCTGATTGTTCCTTTACTTCTAGGCTATTCATACTGTAAATGAATGGCATCTGAAAAACACTATCTTGATGATATTGATCATCATCATCCAGAAAGGATTTATTGGCTGCATCTAAGCATGGTTCACTTAAAATGCACATGTCAGCAAAATGGCATCCAAACCCTTTGGTACCCCCTTTAAAACTCCACACAAGGTTTTGTTATTGTTTGGGGGACAAGCTACCCCACTTTTTTCAGTTCACTAAACGTCAAGTACAACACGCGTCACGTTTTCAGTTTATTTTCAATGGAGCATGACAAGCTTGCTTGACCTTGATTTTCAGTATGAATACGGACCGTGAAAGAGGGGCCTCACAATCCCTCTGGATGTTTGGGTTTTAAGCAGGAAGTGTCAGAAAAGTTACCACAGGAATAACTGGCTTGTGGTGGCCAAGCATTCATGGCGACGTCGCTTTTTGATCCTTTGATGTTGGCTCTTCCTATCATTGTGAAGCAGAATTCACCTGACTGCTGGCTAGCCTTTTGTTTACTTGCTCTGTCACCATGGTAATAGCAATGCCGTGAATCTTTGCACAGGTGCAGTAGGCAAATAGCCATTTTAAATGTCTTTATTAGCATTATTTGAGCGATCTATGAGTAGAGTTTTACATCATTCAATTCAGATTTAAACAAAGATTCGCACAATACACTTTTTAAGTCAGTATGACTTATCCAATCTGTTTACGGATATCTCCCCATTTATTTTGATAGGGCCTGGTCTTGTTAATCCCAAATGCCCGAAGACGTTCCAAGATGGCTGCCGAGTGAAGGGACTTGCCTTAGAAGGATCAAGGGTTGTTCCCAGCTGGTTCCACCTGGAAAGGGCCCTGGAGTCGTTAGCATTTCATTGGCTAGCTTTCATTTTAGCGTCACTTGAAAATCAATTTTGCCGTTGTTGTACACTGGAGAAAATACAACAATGTATATCAGGCTGCATTATCTCCTGTGTCATGTTATTGCCTTAGACAGGGCAAAATAAGCACCTAGCAAAAAAGATCACTACCACAGTTTTCTCAGATGAATTGATTCTGAGAATCACCATTTCTGCCGGGGGCATATTTTGATCATTTTGAGGTATGTTCTAGCGTCCTTACCACCATGATTTTGTCCAATCAGTCCCCTATGTCCAGTGACCATCACACAAAAATGTCAGCCTGATATCTTATTGTGTTGCTGAGATATGCCATTTAAATTATGGATAGCCTTGAAAAGTCTAGCTAAATGCTAATATTTTATGCATAGCTTTTTAAAATATTCTTCTCTCCTCAAAACATTTTTTGCTAAAAATCTGCACACTGGTGTAGTATCATGTAGATTTCTGACATGACCTTGGAATAGTCTGACGTGATAGTCTATTGATTTAAATGCATGTAATACTTTTACAGCAATTTGAAAAAGACTAAAGTTTGGTGTGTGATTAGCACCTTAGTACCTACATTTTCAAAACTCTACACACCCATAGGGAAAATGCATGATACAGAAATTTTGAGATGCTATTTTGTGTTATTCAAAAGCTATGAGCTCTTAAAGCTCACCTAAATAGGGATTTCATTTGTAAGACTATATTATGTAGCTACCCCTCTAAAGAAATCCCCACTACACCACTGACAAAATGTGCATACACCATAGCAGTATACACACGCGCACACACTTACGCAAGTTATAGGCCTATAACGAACGCGGTCCCTTTAATTTGTGTCACGCGCAATCATGTGACAAAATCAGGAAGTTATTACAGCAAACTGAAACAGTTGCTCTTGCTGCTGCTCAAGTCTGATGTTACCTATAGATAGTGAAGACCTATTTTCTCAGCTCACTCAACTTCTTATGTCCACCTTTGTAGACATGCTTTTCAGATAGAAGAGACCTTTGGAAATGCACTATACACACTTATTTGCCCTCGTTCTATCTGCGCCACTATTTGTTGAAGCTTCACTCCCTCTAGTTATAAACACTTGGCCATTCAAAGATGCAACAGCAGCAGGTAAGTAACTCTTTACAATTAACATTAAGTCTTTGCAGCGTAACGGTACCTGGCTGGCCTTCTAGACAACTAGAAGCAGTCCATCACGATTTTCCTCTGTCTCTTTTTCTCTGTGCATGTGTGTGTGCTTAGTTTAATAGTAGAAATTAATATGTGTGCTCCGATTCTGTTCTAACGATGACCGCTCACCCAGCTTTGACCATCACTTCATGGTCTTTTTTATCATAATAACCAATTAAAATGCTAATAACATCAGTTCATTGGCCTCACAGTGGGCTGCCAGTAATGTTAGTCATGCAAATCTTGGTTTTTAGGCCTTCTGACAGACACAGCTAATTAGAACAGTCATTTTGCTTTTTGATTGTCTAGTTTTTTTTATTGTAGGATATATTAACTTGGTTAATATTTTATGTGTGTTATACTGCATTATGGATTAGATAGTAGCCCAAGTGGGAATGAAGCAAAGACCAGTGAGCTGAGTAGAAGGATGGCCCAGTGGTTTATATTGAATAGGAGATCTGAAAAATCTGAGTCTGTAGTCTAGCACAATATGTGATATTTAGACCCTTATGGGATGCATTGGCCCTACAAACTCCAACAATACCTTGATAGATAAGCAAACCTGGCAATTGTTGTGTTGTGTGTCTGAAGCATGGAGTGCTCTGCAGAAGGGAGGTAGTGCATTGGATGCGGTGGAGGTGGGCTGCATGACCTGCGAGTGGGAGCAGTGTGATGGCAGTGTGGGCTATGGTGGGAGCCCGGATGAGACCGGTGAGACAACGCTGGATGCTATGATCATGAATGGGTAAACAGAACCACAGCTTTGAACACATTTTCAGCGGTATTTATATTTCAACACTTCATGATCTTCAGACTTACTCTTCTGATCCTGATGTGTTCTACGTGTAACCAAAAAAAAAAAAAATTGCAATTGCAATACAATGCTATGCAAACAGGATTCATGAATGCACATATGGTGTAGGCCCAGATGGTTTTCCATTCAGGTTCTGAGACTTATGTTACCATGGTTTCAGAGACACCATGGAGGTAGGTGCAGTGGCGGACCTGCGCAGGATCAAGAACGCCATCAGTGTGGCCCGAGCTGTCATGGAACACACCACACACACACTGCTGGTTGGGGAGTCAGGTAAAGTATATTAAGACACACACACACACACACACACCGCAAATATTTGCAAACTTTTCTAAAGTTAATATATAGCCATTACAGCAAATGTCATGTTTACTATTATCCATTTAAATGCTTCCTATGCAAGAAAAAAATGAAACTGAAGGCAATTGTGCATGAGCCTTATGAAATCATGTTTGTTTCTTTGCCAGTCAACATAACTCTTAAAATGATTGTAGCTGGTTCCAGTCCTTTGGCTTGTAAACTAATTCAGCTTTGTTGGTTAGAATTGCAAGTGTTGGTACAAAGACAAATTCCTCTGACTTGCATAGGGTGCCTTTTAAAGGAGAGCAAATTTGAAGCAAGTGATAATAAAAGAGCACATTTTAAGCTGCTAATAACCAGGAAGACCACCCACATACTCTATGCAACAGTTGGCAAACTTTGCCTTTGCTTGCAGTATATTGTCTCTTCACTTGGTTCCCTCTTTGCTGTATTTACAGCCCCTCCAGTCAGTTGCATTAATCATCAGTTGCATCCATTTTAGAATATAACCATCTGGAAAGGAAGCACAAGAGGTCTTAGACTGAGCTGACTGTCTCTTAATAGAGAACCAGCAAGTCTGTGGTGTAAAGCGGTTCATATGGACAAGAACAGGAAATCCAGCAGCCTTTTAGCGCCAGCCTCTGAACTCTGTGTGTGTGTGTGTGTGTGTGTGTGTTTTTAAAACCCACAACTTCATGCTGTCACTTATGGCCCTCAGGTCACATCCATTGGAAGACTGTAGGGCACCCTGAAATGGCAGGTTTATTGCATATGATTAATATAATGGGGCCTTTTCATGCAGTCCACCATTAAGCCTGATCTTATTGCCTTTGTGTCTCTGCAGCGTCTGTATTTGCACAAAATATGGGCTTCAAAGCGGAAGACCTCACGACAAACACCTCCCAAAGCATATTTGCCAAATGGCTGGGACAAAATTGTCAGCCCAACTACCGTAAGGTATGTGCGTATCACACCCATAAACCGACTCTCAGTCATTTTCCCATTTTGAGGAGGGTATCTGTTAGCCTGATGCATCAGCCGCTTTCACATTGTTTCACTTTGTGCAAAGCGTCTGAAACCTTTCAATTGGTACGTATTCGCTCCACGGTGGGCAGATACCAACAATCGCTACTAATTAGCTGTGACATTTGTTACGTGCTGGACACACCGTTTAAATTCAGCGTTATCGCTTTTAGCCCTCCCTCTGTTTGCTGATTGGCCCGTCCCAGATCAGAGACGGTGCGTACCGAAGCTTACGCCTGGCTCCCTGAAGAAGTGGTGGAGCTAAGGGAAATTGAGCGGAAGCACTAGATGGCGCTAGCCCGGCTAAGTATTTTGACCAGCCATGAAATGTCTGTTTTCAGATGCAGTTGGTATTGTGTGCGGTGGTGGGGTGTTAGACTACAGTATTTTGTATTTAGCATTGAAAAGTTGAGCACTGACATGTGATTCAAAGCATGGTCATCTGATCTTGCCAGCCTGGTTATAATACTGGACCACAGCAGATGGTAGGGAGCAGAACTCCAGCCCTGACTGGCAAGTGAAGAGGTTTATGGTGGCTGGCCCTTATTTTCATTCAGGCCAGTTCCACCCTGGAATGATATTAGCATCATGATCATAATCTTTATCACAATCATAATAGTAAATAATACCACCACCACCAATCATCATTATCATCTCTGGGGTAATAAACGCACACTCTTGAGATTATGACAGGCTTGTGTGTGTGTGTGTGTGTGTGTGTGTGTGTGGTGTGTGTGTGTGTGTGTGTGTGTGTGTGTGTGTGTGTGTGTGTGCTGGTTTGGTCTCATTTGCATGTGTATCCATGCAGATATTTCTCTGAACATTTGGAGGGATATCAACTTAATCAGAATCTCAGAAATATTCATGCGTGTATGTGTGTGTGCGTGTGTTAAAATATGCGCAATGAAAAGATGCCACAATGAATAATGCATTGCGGGCTTTATGGGAGAGGAAGTAAGATCCCTGCATGCTGCATCTTCCAAAGCCCTTTTCTGTCTCTTTTTTTTTTCTCTGGAGATGAGACGGCCAACACTTCCCACTCATGATTCACCTGCACTGCTGTTCACATCCAGCGTAGATTAAACACAGCACAACCCCTCCACCCCAAAACACCGGCTCAAAGTGTCGAATACAGTCACCTTTAACAAATAACCACAAATCTCTAGGGGATACTAAAAAAGAGATAATAAAAACTACAGCCGTCATCAAGATTCTCAAAAGCCGAATGAAAATGTTGATGATTCAGTATGTTGAAACAGCTTTGTACACAGAGTTTGTTACAGAGATGAAGCCGTATTTTCAACATCTTTTCTAATTCACTCTAGTAACACAAGTGTTTAGATGTGTCATAGTTTTGTAGGCTTGCTTAAATCATTTTCGAATTCTAGTGTAAATATGCTA
Source organism: Tenualosa ilisha (assembly GCA_015244755.2). Taxonomy (NCBI): domain Eukaryota; kingdom Metazoa; phylum Chordata; class Actinopteri; order Clupeiformes; family Clupeidae; genus Tenualosa; species Tenualosa ilisha. Next base: position 815,546 of record PYXC01000089.1, on the reverse strand, counting down.
TGACTTACTTTCTCACACACTAGTTATTCTTTAATTGCTACATCTATTGAACTTTGTCTCTGCATAATTTATGCAGAGATTCCACCAGAGCTGCAACAAAGCGACTGTAGATGGTGCGAAACATCCTCTAACATGACTTGGCAGTCTCCCACATTTTTTTTTTACTATCTCTATATCTGGATAAATGGAATCATTAGTAGGATGACATGTTTTTTTCTCTTACAGAATGTGTCTCCTAATCCCAGAACTTCTTGCGGGCCCTATAAACCAAGTGCTGAGGTAAAGGGACAATATCCACATCACCAGAACCACACCAGGCTGGACATCCACTCTCATGATACAATCGGTACTGTGGCTCAGCAAAGCGTTCTGGGAAGACCTTCCAGAAATCATTAAACAAGTACAGTGGAATTTAGCACTGGGACACTCAGATGAATCTGTGAACACTCTATGAATTCTAACAATAGGCCTATGGGATAATTTACCCCAGACTTTTCCTTTAATGTACAACTGAAGTTGAGTGTCAGTTCTTATTATTCGCCTCAGATATTGAAAGTTTATGGATATTGAAAGTGAACTTCTCAGTAGAGAATTGATTTTGTGTCAGACAGGCTAATTATCTCTGTATTATATTTTGATGTTTTGTATTTGCATACAAAGGCTCTGGATGTCACACTGTGTAATAACATGCAGAATGCTGATATAATAGTAAAATCTAACAGTTCACTCAAGGCCTGATCTCTTCAGCTTGCTGTACTGAACTAAGGATTACACAGGCTTAGCAGTGATTGGTCTCTGTCTTCTGTAGGAATGGTTGTGGTTGGTCCTAATGGCAATGTGGCAGCTGGAACATCAACCAATGGCGCAAGGCACAAAGTTCCCGGGTATCAGTCTGTTCTTTTCTTTCTAAAAAGAATAGAATGTCATGAGGCAGCAGACTGAAAAACAGTGACATGTCTAGACATGTGTAGAGGCAAATGCGTATGTGATGTAGTAGTTATTAGTGAGTGTGAATGTAGAGTTGTATATTTCAACTTGTGTGTTTCGTTCATCAGACTTAGTCAGAGAGTGAGAAGAACTGTAGCACAGTTAGTATAGCAAACTAGTTTTGTTTATATGCAAATATCTTAAGATGAAAAGGCATCCATGTCTGTAGTGTGGCATATCTGTGTGTGTTTTGTCTGTTTCCTCTGTATGTGTGTTTGTAAAAATGGTGCATAAATATTTTGTGCACTTCTCCCTGGAGTCAGCTGCTTGTATGTGTGTGTGTGTGTGTCTTGTCTATCAGTCGGGTAGGAGACTCTCCTATTGCTGGTGCAGGATCGTATGCAGACAGCACAGTGGGAGGAGCAGCTGCCACAGGCGACGGTGATGTGATGATGCGTTTCCTTCCCAGGTTTCCTGTCAAATTTCCCTCTACATAATCATTAAATACATAGTGATTAAATTATTTTGTTCAACAAATTTTGCTCATCTGGTTTCCAACTTCAGCACTGGCTTTTTGCTCAGGAACTTCAACCCACGTTGGCATCTTGCTTTCTTAAAACCTGTTTTTTGTTCTCTTCTCTTTCCTTATGCAGCTTCCTTGCAGTTGAGCTAATGAGAGGAGGAATGGACCCACCTAGCGCATGTAAAGCAGTCCTGTCTAGAATCAAGGCGTACTACCCACAGTTCTTTGGAGCCGTAATCTGTGCCAACATCAAAGGGGAGTACGGTGAGTAGGATTAATATTCTGAATGACCAGTAAACTATATTTATCTCCTGGGCACACAGGGTCAGGGTCAACTTCCTCAACTTCCCACCATTGCAGTGTTGGAGATTGCCTGAATTATTGTTTGGAATTTGTTTTGTTATTATTTTTTTTAATCATAAAGATGTGATCATAATAGCAGACATAATTGTAGGGAACATGTACTTATGATCAGGTAGATATCGACATTGTAATTTGTGTAAATGCTCCCTGAGTGACTGATCATTTTGGACTTCATTTAAATATAACTGAACGTGGGGGTAGTATAGAAACTGGGCCCAGCGTGACAGTGCGGTCAATGTGGTCAAAAGAGTCTATCTTTACGTCCACAGACAGATTAAACCAACTACGTGTTTAAGTGGTGGAAACACCATAGTCCTGGAATGCTGCCTTGTAGTGCACTTCTGCTTTGAGTCACCAAGACCGGTTCTCTAAGGCATGTCCTTGTGCAGTAGATTCAGCTGATGTCAGCTCTGCTGGAGCAGGGAGTCTGATGTTGGAGCCCTGTGTGTGTGTGTGTATGTGTGTGTGTGTTTGTGTGTAAAGTAAAAAAAAAATACTGCTGCTGTGTGTGTAAGCGAGAGAGAAGAGAGAGAGAAAAACTGTATGATGGAGCACTGTTTATAAAAGGAAAAAACCCCAGTGTCTATAAAAGAGAGAGAGGGGGAAATAACTGACTGTATAAAAGGGGGAAAAAAGCTGTGTGTGTTTGTGTAAGAGGAAAAGATGCTTCTGCTAACACCTATAAATCTGCCCTGCCTGCAGGTTGGCTAACATGGAAGCATGTGAAGCCTGCTGTGAATAGACATTCAGCAGTGAGCAGAATGAAGGTGTCAGTGTGTGTGTGTTTGTGTAGGAGAGGACAGAGCGGAGAGAGCATAACAGCGGAGTGGAAAGGATGAGAAAAACCTCACTGAAGTTAATGCAGCGATGCTGGTGCACTGCCTCGTCTCAGAGGAGAGGAAAGAGGGAGGGAGAAGGGAGAGAGCGGGGAAAGGAGAAAAGGAAGAGAGGGAAAAATAAAGGGAGATGAGATAAAAAAGGTTGCAGAGGGAGAATAGGTGAGAAAGAAAGTGTTGGTGTGTGGGTGGGTGAGAGCACATATTGAGAATTTGTTTGTTCAAACCCACACATTTCTAGACTGGAGTGGATATCTGGGCATCGGAGCTCTGATAATCTGATAATCCTCTTCCATGTCTAATCCCTATCCAAATATTCCACAGGTGCAGCCTGTAACCGTGTGCCCGACTTCACTCAATTCCCCTACATGGTGTCCACCCCACTGACCAACAGCCCCGTCTTAAAGAGGGTGGACTGCTTCTGATTGAAGTACCCAGCAGCAGGCCATTCATCCATCTCATGTATAGCTATAAAACAAATTGATTTTTTTTTATGAAATTACAACTTTTTTGTGAATGAAAATGTATGTAATTACATTTTTACTAATAAAGTTTTAAATATTTTATAGTAGACAAATGTGTCCGAATGCATATTTTCATGTTCTTACTTATGTACTTATAATACCTAGTAAAATGGAAGCTACATATTTATAAAATACTTAACCAGCCTGAAAACAATGCAATGTGTAAAAACTTTATTTGTATTACTTTGCAGAGATTTTGCATCTGGTTTACGTCAGGCAGAGGAGGAACAGTAACAGAAGCCTCTCTGTACATAAGATAGCATCTCATTTTCTTTTGAGGAATTATATTTCTCATATTGTAATAGTTTCAAACATGCATGGTTCAGTGTCTTGCCTGAGCAGCTGCTAGATGAAAGAGGACTTAATCTCCCAACAGCGGTACTTGATAACAACATGATAATACCAGAAAATGACATGTAGGTCACTGTAGGATGTAACTGACCACAGAGATATTGGCAAAATGCCAGCCTCCAACCAGCAGAATGCCTGAATGCATCACTAATTAGTCCAGTCTTTGCTACCTGCAACTGACTTTTGACTCCGATTGGACTCACAGTTGGATAGTACTTAAGAGGGTTGAGTTGCCCCTATTCTGTAGACTTGTCATGCCTCTCATGGTTGGCCTGGTCACACAGGATTGTGTAAGCTTGTGTCCTGTTCACCAAGTAGCACGTCTTGCATTGCCAGTCTATCCAGTGAAGAGTGAGAGACTGTGTGTGTGTGTGTGTGTCTTTGCTCTGTCAGAATGACAACCTGCCACCACGCTGGTCTGACCGCTACACAAGGGGCTGTTCCACCCTGTGTGCCTCCACTTTGGCATTTTAAATCAAGCCCGCAGTCCCGACAGGAGCTTAGAGTGGTGCGCTTGTGATACGGCAGCTCATGCTGTGTGCTCTTAACGGCCCAGAGCATCAAACAACAGTCCACTTGATTTTGCTTGATTAAAATAAGAGCTCAGTACATGAATTATTATCCTATTATTTAAAACAGAAAAACATTTAAAACATACAAATAGAAAAAGAATATATTCTGCTAAAATGTGTGTTTGTTGACATACGAATGTGTCGGAAGAGCACAAAATAGCGTAATGTCCATACATGTTTCCATGGTTGATTTTGTGTGATGTTTTGATGTAAAAGAATGTGTGTGTGTGTGTGTGTGTGTGTGTGTGTGTGGGGCGAGCTGTATCCCAGTGTCCCTCTAACCTTATGCCCTGAACAGGCATGAATTAGAAAAATCATGTGCTTCATATCTTAAATCTTAACTGGAATTCCGTATTTGTATCTCTTAGCAGCCAGGCAGGATGCCGAGCCCTGGCCCATTCTCTGCCCACTGGAAGAAGTCGCACTGCTGTCCCTTCCTCATGGGGCAGGTGTAGAAGTTGCGGCCGTTGTTGGGACCCAGCTTCAAAACCGTCCTCATCAGGCTGCGCTTGCCGTGCTGACAGGTGGGGAAATTCATGTCTGCCCACTGAGACAGAGAACAAGAGAAACCACCAAACAATGAGGTGGGATATTGAGGAGGAACAACACAGTGGGGAGATGCACACAGAGAGATTTTATTGTAAGCATATAGCCTTGCCTTCATCCTCGTGGGCAGAACTAATACATAAAGAGAAAAGACTGGGCTTTCTCCTGACACTCATCACCATAGCCATATCTGCCTCAGTACCATTCAAAAAAACCTTCTGTTTGCATTCAGCCACAGAACCCAAGGCCTTCAGAGTAGAGAACCCATTACAAGCTCCGTGATTGTAAGGGCTTCGAGAATATTTCACAGGGGCGACAGAAGGCAGCAGATGTGAACCCAGTAAGATGCTCATGTGAATGGCAAAGCAACAGGGATCAGGGTTCCCCCTGGGGGCCATTGGCTGGTACTGCAAAGGGATCTGACACCAAAAATCCCACTGCACTCTTGGCTCTGTACAGCTCCCTGTGAGCCAGAGGGGACCATCTGACAGACACGTCAGCTTGTGAATGCAGCAACTGGCAGCGCTTCACTGTGTTAAAAGTGCAGGAGAAATCAACAAAAACAGCAGGAATGCCATTTCTGGGGCTATTTACAACCTGGTGACAGCACGGTAAAGTCTGAATCGGAGCAGTAATAGGTGATCTATTAGCCATAAAGCCGTGTTGTGATGGGGCAGTTTGGGGGACTGTGTCTTCCAGAATCGCATTCTTCAGGTATTCCAACAGATAACTAATGAAGTATTTTGTTAGTGGTGTGCTTGCCTTTTTTTTTTACAATGAAACAAAATGCTTGGCCCGATTGTTACACTGATGTTAAAAGGTACCATAGCTGGCCCGTCATCAATCCATCCCCATGACAGTTTCCCCCTCTAGGTCAAACTTAAAAACTCTGGCTTTTCCATGACCTTCCCTGAGTAAAAAGCTGAAATTCCTTGGCCTCCAGCATTGTACAGAACAGAAAAACTATTTTAAGCCAATCAATCTGTCAATCAAGCTCTATTTCCAGGTCCACAGGTTGTTACAGTGCAAAACTTTGCTTGTTTGCCTTTGTTAACACTGTGGGATGTAGAGAGTTTGCAACGTTTTTAGATCAGGAAAAAGATGATGGTTTGCTGAAAAATTGCTGAACCAGTCACTCAAACATGAGAGAATGAGCCATAATTGAAAAAAATACACACTGGATTTTGACAACTAGACAACATGCTACTTTGGGAGTGCTATACAAGGCAATGCAATTATTTTCCTCACATTACACTCTGATCTGATTTTGCTTTAGAAGTGATGTGTAACAGCATGCAATTAATACATGTTTTTTTATGTAAAATGTTGTCCTGCAGCTCATACATGGTTCATTTTATATCAGGAAATTCTTGTAATCTAAAAGGTTTCCCCATGATGGTATGACTGTAATGAAGGGTGCAAAATGGGGAAAGAGGCACAGGTGGCTTATACACAGAAGAAATGTTGATGAAAATTGCCTCAAATTGACTAGTGGCCACCAACTTGTTACAGACCATGTCTACCGCAGATGGTTTCAGACTTGTACCTATTGTCCCCCCCATTTCAGCACATGCTGGGATTGTTTGTGTTGATGTTGCCAAGGCAACCATCCAAATACTGTGTGACTAGTATGGCACAAGTTGGTTCCCACAGCGACGGTACAGCAATCTGTCAAATCTTTGGTTCACAGCACATTCTGTCGCAGACTGATGAAAAGTACATAGATGACAAAATGGAAAAATTGCAAAACCATTTCATTCATTTTCCATTCATTTTCATTTGCTTTGAAATTGTTTTACAGTTGTTTTCACAATCAACAAATCAAAACAATAGCTACTAATAGCTCAGTTCTGAGGATGAAGTGTGTGTATGTGTGTGTGTGTGTGTGTGTGTGTGTGTGTGTGTGTGTGTGTCACTGCATACTCTGTGCCCCATCCTTCTATGTTGTTAAGCACAAAGCAAGCAGATTGTTAATTTTGGTCAACAATTCCTGTCACACCAAAACATCAGGTCAAGTGAAGACCCATGCTGACCCCCCTGAAAGAGGGGTTGGTCAGACACACTGTTTGCGTAATTACTCGAGAACCGTTGTGCCCAACTGAACTGGGTAGGTGTCAAGGATACGCATGTGGCCGTCATGTTATGTGCTGCTATGCAGTGCATATAGTTGTACAATATACCACCTGCAAGGCATGAGAGAAGTTAATACTCGCTAAAGACTAAGAAGAACGCGTGAATAAATACATCACATTTTGGGAACAACTAGATGTTATTACTAAAATTCCCCGATATTCCCTGACTTTGTCCACAAAATCATGTCTGGAACAGGCTGTATTGAACACATCCACATCTTTGTGCTGCGTCCTTTCTGATTATCTATGTAGTATTACATGACGGCCCTGCTCATGCTCAAACTCACCGCAAAGAAGTTGCACTTGGTCTCACGAGGCAGAGAACAGCTGTAGAACTGCCTGCCCCTGTTCTCTCCATCTTTGTTCACCACACGGAGCACGCAGGCACGACCGTGAGACACACAGCAAGGAGTTCTGGGAGATGAAGGAACGGTTCCCTGCTTCCTTTTGGCTGGTGGGGTACTGGAAACACGAGAACAGGAAGTAGCGTGTAAGTTTTTCTAATATACAGTCTATGATGTTGACCATGATGAAAACGTGTAACTTAAAATGTGGTTATACACATTTTAAGTTAAATGTGCTAGTATATTCTATTGCCATGCGCAGGCACTAAGAAGAGAATGATTCTCCAGTGAGCAGGCAGATGGTATCTTCATAAGTTGGTAAACTTTAATTCATTAATTTTTATTGAAATCTATTGCTGTTAATTTATCTGCTCTCCAATTCTATTTAGTGTCTCATCCAGAAATTAGTCTGTGCATCCTGAAGTGTCTCAGCTCTGCGCACTGACAAACAGTATCACCATCACCATTATCTTAATCATCACTGCAGTGTCCCTCACATTCAGAGCCCACCTCACATGTCTGTGCTTAGTGAGCTCACTGTACGGTGAAGGAAAATTTAACTAGGACTTCGCGAATCTAGCATTTCAATGAAGTAAATACACAATATTTAACAGTCATCTCTCTGCCCTTCGTTACCAAGGTCAAAAATGCTGATTGCTGTTGTCCACTCACCTGACAGTGTGATGTTGGGAGTTTGATGTCATGTGATTGACTGGAACCGCTCCACTGTCTGTTCTCACCCTCTTACACGGCTGAGCGTATGACCCATCCATGTCTGTCATCGACCCCGCCCTCCTGAGGCTGTTGCCATGGCTATCTGACCATGCGGGACTCTGTGCCGTGGGCCTGCTGTTGGGGGTGAGCTGCGCTGAGGTGGTGCGACCAGCAGGGGGTGGTGTGCTGAGATCTGACAGAATGAGGGTGGTGTGGCCGAAAGCAGCTCGGCGGTTCAGCTTCAGCTCCTGGGTGGGCTTACTGAAGGAGTTGCAGGGGTACTTAATCAGGTGCGTGGAGAACGCAGACGAGTCACAGTGCCCCTGCTGGCCTGGAGGTGGAATTGCAGACAAGGGAAATAGCAGTAAAGATTGTTTAAAGGTAGGGTAATTTGAAGTTGTTTACCCAGACATAACATGAACTGGCAAAAGTTTATGATGAGGTGAAAACTGTAGTAGTGTTGTTTATCTATGGAGTTTTTGCTGAGGTTAATACAGGGCTCTTTTTTCCACAATTTTCACCTGAAGGATTCCCAGAAGCTTGCTGATTAGTACTATATTCTAACAATGCCAGACTGAGGGTTTCTACATTATATTTCTCAGCAAAATCAAAAGCTCATGTTTTTTGTTTCCCCTTAAGGCTACTTAAGGCTAATTACATGCAGTCTTTATGTGCATATTAAACAGTATTTGAGACTCAAACAGATTTCTAAAGAGGGTCCCCTGAGGTAATTCACACTGTTTGGAAAAGAGAGACTTTTTAAGAAGTTGAAATCTGAAATCTTTCAGGCTGCAGCAGACAGTGGGATTCTGAATCTAGCTGACCAATCAGCGCTCACCATCAGGTCGTGGGGTCAGGCAGGCCTCGCAGGACTTGCTGATTGGTCGGTTGATGAGAGTGCAAAGGTTACAAGCCCACTCCTCTTCCTCCTTCTTTGCCACGTGATCATTGGTCCCACCTCCCTGGTAAGCCCAGTCAATCAGAGTGTTCCTTTTAGGGAGCTTGCTAGAAGGACACCGAAAAACAAAAGCTTAATCAATAGTGGTGTTCACTTGGTGTAATGTACTGACTCTGGTAACAAAGTCCCATCAATCATAAATTAATGGCCATCTCTGAAAAGGATGCTTGATCACAACCAACAGATTAAAAGAGAGGCGTAAAACACCACATTAATAAAGTCAGTGTCAAATTAAAGACGCATTGGGTAATAGAAGCAATATGTCACAGATGTGTCTATTCATCCATCCACAAATTCATTAACGCTGGAAATGAAAACTGAAACGTCAGAGCAAAAGCTTAAAATGAAAAACATCAAATATCGCTCACCCCTGTTTCATGGATCTGTATTAATTGGTAAATCAGTGCTCTACAGAAATGCTTTAATCACCTCTGCCTCCTTTTAGCACTACAACTGTGCTTCTCACTGAGAAGTACATTCCACTATTAAAACGTTTGGTGATAAAGAGCAAAAACTTCACATGATATTCAGTGAGACCCATGATTTTGTGTGTGTGTGTAGGTACAGAATGTAGTGAGAGATGCGTGTGCATGTGTTTGTACTAGTGATAAATGTTTGTTTGCAAGCGCAGAATGTGTGTGAAATAAATGTGTGTATGTGTGCACAAGTGACAGAAGTGACTGCAGGTAGAGTATGTGCAAGGGATAAAAGCAAGTGTGTGTGTGTGTGTAGGCCAGCAGGCAGGAAGGCAGGCATATGTCTATTCTGCTTCTTAGGGTGTTGAACAATAACCACAGTGTTCTGTCTTCAGTGTATGTAACTCACTGCCCTGCAAGCAATTTGAGACACATGAAAATGTCTTCCACTATCAGCTCTGTGTGTGCGATAGGAATCATGGACCATTCATATGTTCAGAGAACCTTATGAGCGCAAGACCCACAGGACCTTAAAAATTACAATTAAATTGAGCCAAAGCACTGCTGCCAAAAGGTCCAGTTTAAGCAATAGTTTAATAGATTACTTTTTAATGAGAACAATGAATAAATGAACAACGTGTCCAGGCAGAGAGATGCTTACAGACTTGGCAAAGGACTGCCAGTGATGCAGGACACAGGAGGCGACTAGCAGATGTCCGTCTGCCAGACATGAGTGGACTGCGCAGCAGTGACCAGAACAGACTGATACAGCAGCCCCCCCCCCCCCATCCATTCCAGCACGTTCCGTCATATGGATGCAGGGTATTACACAAGTACATCTCCGTAAGGGAGAGCCTAAAGGAGAGCCTTGGCAAGAGTCCTTCATGAATCAGTGGAACTCAAGAGACCCAGAGGGGGACACAAGGTGCCTCACGGCAGCAGCAACAGGGGTGAGAATAAAGTCCTTTTTAACAGGAAGAGGAAAACCTTGGGCAGGTTTGTCTGCCTGAGGCAGGCCTCAGAGATAGAGACAGATAGACAGATAGATAGATAGACAGATATAGATAGATAGATAGACAGAGAGATAGAGAGAGAAGCTTGAAAGCTTGAAGGGGCCAGGTGGAAATGCAATGGGAGAAGGCAACAAAAAACTGGCAAGTAGAGGAGGAAACAAGTAGAGGAGGAGGATGAGAAAAATATTACAGAAGAACTTTGCTATTTGCAACAGCTTGCAACTCTAGTGCCCTTTCACCCTTCCATTGATGGGGGGGACGGGAAGCCAGGGGACAAGGGGGGGGGTTGCGCTGGCCTTCTCCCCCAAGGAGAGTGACACCAGAGCTGGACCAGTGTCAGACTGAGCTGCTATCTGAGCCGTGGCAGTGTGCTAAATAATGAGTTCAGCTCTTGGTTTCAGCCAGCATAAAGCCTGGCAGTGCTAAAATGACTTAATCAATGCACTGCCATTATCCACATTACTCATTATCAGTGAGCCATGGCCCAAATGGGACTCGAGGAGTGTGTGGTAGACTGTAAATTATGTATGTATGTGGTTGTGTGTGTGTGTGTGTCAATGAATAATGTATGTGAATATGTCTGTTTTTATGTGTGAATACGAATTGATTTGCACGTGTGTGCATTTATTTGTGTGTGTGTGTGTGTGTGTGTATTTCTTTGTGGTCGTCGTTGTTGATGATGTGTGTATTGTTTACACAAGTGTTTCTACAGCTCACCTGATGTTAACCTGGTTGGCGTCAGCCTTTTGACAGTGCTGACAGTAGTAAGTCATCCTGCCATTATCGCCTAGTCGGCACACAGTGATGCTCCCACTGCACTGGCCACACTGTGGCCGTTTGTAGACTTTGTAATGCTTGTAGAGGGCCGAGCCAGTCTTCCGACACTACACACAAACAGCCCCGGGATGATTATGGATATATATATATTGAAACTACTTAATCATGTATTTAAAGGTGACATTGAATGGATGAATGGAGTTTTGTACCTCGTTCTCGGTTGTCAGAATATATTCAACTTTGATTTATCAAAAAATAAGCTCAAATGCAATTTTACAAGCCCAATTTCAACTTGATTCGTGATGTAACATCACAACTAGGCTTTGTTCAAATTTGCCCATTTTTAAGGGGCCATTTCAAAGTCCAGATTTACATGTGAAGGAGGCACAACCATACTTATTGTACTTGATAACTCTGTGGCCAACCTCTCCTAATTCAACAAAGCCAAGGTAAATATGATTTTCCATTCTATGTCCCCTTTAAAGATAAAATATATTGATTCAATAACTATATAAATATATATATATATATATATATATATATATATGTAATGACATATTTATAATGTGCACATTCTTTAGCCTGTTCAGAATTTAAAATCTCATAAACAGAATCCTCTAGCTAACACCAATACAATTCTGTGTCCCCATTTGATCCAAAGCCTGAATAGTTCAAAAGCCAGAGCTTACCTTGTAAAACAGCAATGTGAAGTCCCGAGTCATTTTGACCAGATGGCGAACTTGCTCACTGGACAGCTGGGACACCTGTGACATAACATTCAGCATCTGAATAAGCTAATTCTGTGTGTATGTGTGTGTGTGTGTCTGTGATTTATGGAGAAAGTGGTTCTTATTCCCACTAGGAGAGTTAATAAGGGGAAAAAACCTTTAAAGCCACGATCAATGCTTTTAGTAAGATTTCAGCAACACAAACTTTATCTTGTAAAAAGTAAAAAAGTGTGTGTCAATGACAGACAGTACCCTGGGGGACAAGAATCGAAGGTTTACAAGGTAGACATTCCCCATACTAATTAAACTCGTAACCTCAGAAACCCTGTGGCACTAGACCAGTGGTTCTCACACTTTTTGAGCTCAAAGCACCCCTATCAACAACTTTTTTCATCTACAGTAAATTCTTCCTTTTCACTTTGCATAATTCTGCCAAGTCACTATATTACCATATTTTAGAATAGCATCAACATTTAGCGTCACATTTATCATTATTACAATGAATCTTGCTGCCAGGTTACCAGGTTATAAGGGACTCAAGGCAGAAAAGGCACTTAAAGACAGATATCATATTGTATGTAAACAAACATACTTTTTGAATAACAGTGAAAAACATGGGCCTCTGCTTGGTGAACAGAGGCTTTTTTCCATCCGGTTTCTCTCTCTCTATTTGTGTCTCGTGCTCAACAGTGCAGGCAGATGCATGCTGGCCATAGCACATGAGTGCCTTTACAAATACTCACACTTTATGATCAAACCGTTTCTTGGAAATACTTGTTTTCATTACTGACGTGCTCTGTCATTTCATTTAAGAGCCACAGAGCTAGATTAAGGACCTAATGACTCTTCACCAACCTGAGTTTGTAAATCAGGCAGTCTCTGCGCTCATCCTGAATCTACTGATGTACAACAGGAGACGCTCCTGCTTTCAAGAGTGTTGTTTGCTTCAATCTTTTTCTTTCTCAAAACATGCCACATTCATTTTCAACTGCAAAAGTAGCTAGCTAGCTAAAATGGTAACTGCTCATTTGAAACTCTCTCAAATTTATGCCTGATGGGGGACTTTCTTGTGCCACGTCAATGAAAAACAGTATACTAATGAGGGTAAACTTTTTGGGAATAATAGCCTAAATGTAATATGTGCAGGGACTAGTGGCCTGATGAGAAAAGATAAACTATGATTAGAAGTGAAAGTAATTTGGACATGTAAATAGATATGAAATTATCTAATAGATGATAGACAAATTAAAAATCAAAATTCAAAGTGTTTCAGGCACCCCTGGACGACCCACTTTGAGAACCACTAGACTCATCATTTAGGCCTAGTCTTGGCAAACGAACAAAATTGGTTTCCCTGTCAAGGATCACTTAGCCTGATGCATCAGCTGCTTTCACATCATTTCACTTTGTGCAAAGCATCTGAAACCTTTCAATTGGTATATGTTCGCTCCACGGTGGGCACATACTTTCTGCTTCAACCAGTCGCTGTTGTTTGGTTGTGACGTTTGTTACGTGCTGGAAACGTCCCAGCTCAGAGACGAAGCAAACCGAAGCCTACAGCTGACACCCTGACGCAGTTTGTGGAGCTAAATGAAATTGAGTGGAAGCACCAGGCAGCGCTAGCCTGGCTAATAGTTACCATGATCGCAGGATGCAGGCCACTGTCGAAGAGTGCTTCATTCTTGATGATGTTCCCTACACCAGGTAGGACCGCCTGGTCCAAGAGAACGTCACAGAGCATACGTCCGCCCTCTGCCCTCACCACGTCCTCAGCGCGGGCCGCACTGAACTTCTGCGAGCATACATCCAGACTCTCCATTGCCTGCACTCTCTGCTCACAGTCAGCTGCAAGCCTGTCATCACACATGGGCACACACACACGCACGCGCACACACACACACACACACACACACACACACACACACACACAGGATGACAAAAAAACAACAGCTGTTTGCTAATTGGTCATTTAAAAAACCTATAATTCCACAAATGATTGTTTCAGTTACGAGGTGTGTGTGTGTGTGTGTTTCAAATAAAATGATGCAACCTCATATGGCCAAAACAAACTGATATTGAGCTCCACAGAACCGAGAGCAGGAACCTTAAGTGAAAAACAGCATTAATGTTGCAAATAATTTATGCAGGTATTGATCAGTGGGCAAACACCCCAGCAGACCTCAGGCGGCTGGGCCCTCTCATGTGAGCTCTTACATCTTAGCTCAATAGTAGGCAAACTAAGGCTCAGGAGCCACATGCAGCACGTTGAGTTGTTTGATCCGGCCCATGGAGCATTTTTGAGATAGACAAAACAATTCCTTCCAGTGAAAGGTTAATTTGTCAAGACAGGATTTGCAGTATTCAAGGAATACTCTACAATCAACCACAACTTTAACACCACTAATACAAATGTAACTGCTCTATTAACTTGTCCTCACAGATGTACACACAGACGAATGTACTAAAAGTTGGGGTATATGTGTACCCTCATTAGGCTACCTGATTTCTATTGTGGAGTCATAGAAGCAGATGCAGTCATTGGTGAGCTGGACTACCAGAACTGGCAAAGAACTCCTCTGGTCCTTCCTCTCTGTTGGGTTGATCCGCATGGATCCGTTCATGCCAAAGTGAATCCTGAAAAAAGCAATTCAGCAAACTAAAAACAGAGTGGTTTCCTTGATCTGTATTAAGGCATCAAATAACTATGTCATAGGAAATATTAGCACTAAAAGCAGAAACAAGTGAGGCTTACCTAAGCGCCCTTTCTCCAAAGTACAGGAACAACTCCTTTCCCAGGGTGTCCACCCCAGTGTAGGAAGATCCAACAAAAACTTGGTACGAGTTTCTGACATTTCCTATCTACAAATCAGAGTCCGTCAGGTTAACACAGATCATGCATTCTCAACGTCGGCCTCGGGTCTAAAGCCATGGAATGCAATGCCCAGACTTGCTTGTATAGCAAATTCAAACATTATGGCATCATTACCATTTTAAAAAATCTGTGCTACCAGAACTTTACAGCATGCGGCTAAACTATGTAACGTATGTGCGCATAGGTCTATTAAAGCCTCATTCGAGTAAATCGTATGACTACCGTTATCTGTAGTTGTAAAGTTTTTCTGGAAATGTAATACAAACGATATAAATTATACAGTGTTAAACAAGATTAAAATTGTGGGCTAACTGGCTGCCTAGTTGTGGTGCTGCTAATCCGCAGGTTCATAACAACTACGTAACATACCGACGTCGGTGTTGCTCCTCCACGAATTTCCTTGACATGTTGTCCTTTCTGAACCCTTGAGCGGATCTTTTCTCCGTTCAAAGTGCAGCCTGGACCCTCCACCATTTCCAAAATACAATAAAAAACAAGTAGAAACTAAACCAAAAGACCCTGAAATAAATTACACTTCGACCGCCAAATGATTCAAATATGCACATGCGCGTTTTCTTGACAGATGACTTCCTGCACATGCGCATAATTGCCCTTATAATTGGCTTCAAAGTAGGTTATACACATAAGCAGCAAAGTAAGTTAGACAATGGGCTACCAGACAAACTCCTGTTCACTAGTCCAGACTCATGTCTAAGCGTATGCTCGCTATCATACTATTTCAGATATTTCAAATAATACACCTAGTATTATTTAATAAAACAATAAAAAATAAAACAACTCATTTCGGTAAGTCATACGACAGAGTAACTATAGTCTACAACTTTTGCACTTAATGCATAAACTCTAATGATCCCCGTTAGGGTTGGCCTAGACGTATACTGTATTTATCCGTATCTGTATATCGACTCAACACTGTCATCTGCTGGCAATAAGCTGCAATGCATGCTGTAATTTGTTATAGCTTCATCAAGCCTGGCCTAGTCTAATCTTTCTGGGACTGTTTCTTTTTAATTAGTTAGGCCTACATCTATATTATAAACTAAACCGTGAGTTCACTGAACATAAGATTTCTGCTTTTATAACAGCGGGCCATCAGATCAAGCATGCAGACACAGAAACCCACTGACCCAGTTCTTAGGGCTACCGTGACATTTGGACATCACTCACAACCGCTCCCCCCACTCAATTCCCAAACATTTGTCCCATTCACAGAGCCATGACTGAGCCCTCCGAGTACAAGCCCTTCGCGGCACAGCTGTCCAATGTTTACCTCACCATCTTGGCGCTGTTCTGCTTCAAGCTATTCGTCAGAATCACGCTGAACCTACTGACGTACTTCTACATTATCAGGGGGAACCGTAAGGAAGCGGCCCGAATATCCGCAGAGTTCTACGATTATGGTCCAGGACAGAGTGAGTAGGCAAACACTAGCTTGTGTCTCCTTGATCACTTTTGCAGATTAATTTGTCACTTTGTGGACATATGCTGTCACAGCTTTATACACAAGTCTTTATTAATTAGCAAGACATTCAGGGCCAGTAGCTACGAACATCAAAAAGCCTACGTGAAGACATACGGCAGTAAACGTAATATTTCTTTAAAGGTATCGGGATAAAATGTATGTTCTTGATCATTAAGTCTGCATGTTACGCCTCATTCTACCCGATTTGTATTTCACTGTAGGCTTATTGAACTTATGACATGCCTACATATGGGTTAAGTACGTTAAATCACCTTATAATTCACACAACATTCACGCAATGATGGCAGAGCGGCATGCAGAGAGGCCAGGTTATTTTTAGAACGGAACCATATCACGCTTGTGCATCCCCCTGGCGTTCTCCCTATTGCGCGAGCAGCGGGGTCATCAAAACGCACGGCCAATCTGTGCGCAGACAGCTCGTCGTGATCGAGGCCTTCGGTCCTTGGAGCAGCAGTATGAAAGCCCAGATTACTGTCGTGGTGGCCCGCTGGTATGTGGCAGAGCAGACAGAGATACCAAAATAAACTCAGCCTGACACACAAGCGTGAGAGCGGTAGCTGTAAAAGAAACCTTCCCAAAACAAACAAAAAGCTCTCAACTGCAAAAAAGGCGGCAGATGAGCAACGGCCTTCTGAAGGGAATAAAAAAGACTAGACTGGCTGAGAAAAGGGAGATCATACTGGGCTGGTTGTCAAGTCAAGGTTAGTTTTAACATGCGGTATTTATTTTCTTAATATATCTACTAAAATGAGGCAAACGCAGCAGTCTTCAGGCAGTAGAACTAAACGTAACGTATTATAAACGTAAAATACCTAAATACCCTTTAGAAACAATGTCATAGCTCTTTTGGAATACATCAACAGAGTAAACACAAGTTGTAAACATGTTCTATCTTGACCTTAGACATACAGGAGCATAGGACTTATTTCTGCTGAGACATGTTTCAGTTTTGCGCAGGTCGGCTGTTTGAGATCTTTAGGCCTACTCCATGGGTGAGGTCAGATTGGTTGTAAAAACAAGTCCGGGTTTGGTGTAAAGCACTATTAGACTAGAGCCAGTGAGAGTTTTGCAGACCCTAAGCCAGAGACAAGGCTTTGCTTGTTTCATGTCTACAGCTGGATGCTCAATAAATAAGAGATGAAGGCAGGGGAAGATGATGACAGTAATGTGTGGAACGCCACGGCAGTTATTCTGGATATCGATTCAGGTGTGTACACAGAGCCAGGCAGACCGAATAGGTCTAAATCCTCACAGGTCTGTAAAGCTGTGCTGGGAATCTGCTGTCTCTTCTAGATCAGAACCAGATCACAGCAAAGACTCGGTACAGACAATGGCATCTTAGGCTCGCAATGGGAAACAAGAAACCTAAAGGGGCATGCTATACACATAATTTTGATGAAAAGTATCCATGTTTTTGTTTCTTTTTTCCAATGAAAATCTCTCCCTCACTGAATTACATAGGCCTCATTCAATAATTGTATAATTAGTCATAATTAGTACACTGAAGTTTTAAAATTGTAATATTCAAGAGAGCATAAGCTAGTATAGAGGTCTGTCACAAAATTTGATGATAATCATTGATAATATATGTATTATCTCAAGTAGAAAATGCCCTGTAATTTTTGACCGGATCACCAAAGTTGTAACCATGAAACAAACACAACAGGAGGGTTAAGTTATGGCACTGATGTTGGTTGCAGGATCATGGGCAGACAGGACACCTCTCCATGATGCAGCCTATCAGGGAAGATTGCTCTGTCTTAAGACCCTCATCGCTCAGGTAACAAGACAACAAAGGCAGAACAACAATTACAAGAAAATACTAAAATCATCTTCTAGGTCCTGTGGACAAAGGGCGCAAAGTAGATTTTAAAAATAACCAACAGAATATATTATTTTGACACTGTGCATGTGTAAACTTTACACTGTGCACTGTAAGGGATGCTTTTAACAGTTGACAATGGGTGTATGTTTGTGTGTGTGTGTGTGTGTGTGTGTGTGTGTGTGCTTCAACAGGGTCACAGTGTGAATGCACTGACGATAGACCACGTGAGCCCCCTTCATGAAGCTTGTGTTGGCAACCATGTTTCCTGTGCTCGGGCCCTTATTGATGCTGGCGCCAATGTTAGTCTTTACACAAACACATTTTTACAAAGGGAATGTACAAATATACACAGGTGATGTACATATAGGCATATGGATACTTATTTGTGTAATATATTTGTTTGTGTTTGGAACATATGTGTGTGTGTGTGTATGTGTGATCAGTCTGTAATCTGTGCATTATGTGCTCTATACACTTTGTGTATGTGTGATGTATGCAGGTGAATGTAAGTACCATAGATGGCGTTACACCCCTGTTGAACTCAGTCATTGTGGGCAGTGTAGGGTGTGTCGAGTCTCTCCTGGAGAGCGGGGCGAGACCCCAAGCTGCTGCTGCCTGTCAGCCCTCCCCACTCCATGAGGCCTGTGCACGAGGTATGGCTCTCACATACACACACATGCACGCAATACAGAATTATATGTGTGTGAAATACTTAGGTGAAAGTGTGTGTGTGACAGAAAGAGGGAGAGAGAGAGAGAGAAAGCCAAGTTAACTGAGGAACACTGCAATCAACTAGAATATGTGTCTGTGGGTGTTCCCTGATGAACACCCTGATTGAAAGTGCATCCTGAACTAGAGAGTGGTGAGCCAAGATTTTAATTTCTCCTCTTTCCCTTGTGTACAACTCCTTTCCCGAGTAAATGCTTAAACAAATGCGCAGAAATTAATCAGTAAGACTGGACTGGTCCTGAGAACACCACTTAGAGTTTCATCAGCCTTAAAGGAAAACTCAGTCCCCAGGCACAAACATAACTCTTACGGACAAATAGAATCTTAATACATCCAGACCCAAAAGCACACGGCTCTGGCCCTTTGCTGGCCCAGATCCGTTACAGAGCTTTTTCACCATCATGTGGGTGACCCCTGCAGAGGTTGTTCAGTAAAGCCATCCATCCCAGCCAGACTGCAATAGATAAGGTGCCTGTGCCCCTCTGCAGTGAACATTTATCCAAACTAGCTGGTTTTCAATACATTCAAGACCCAACCATCCCCTCTGTGCTTAAAGGCAGTAATGGTGATGAATTGTCACAGTGGCTATTAATAGAGAGCAGGAGGCCCCAGGTGGTCAGTCATGAAGTCCTGTGCTGCTAATGGAGATGATTGTACTGTGTATGTGTGTGGGGGGTAAAAGTGTGGGTGTGCTCTAAAGCATGTTCGATCAGTTCTCCTATGGCACAGAAAGGTCGATAGCCTTTCTTCCTGTGCACACTGAACAGCTGGATGCTAATGATGAGCTGGACCTGTGTCTGGTCGCAGGTGCGCATTTGAACACATGCACACATATGCTCTCTCTCTCTCTCTCTCTCTTCTTTCTCTCTCTCTCCCTCCTTTTCTCTGTCTTTCAAACACACACATACATGTACGTTCATGCACAGTGTCTAATGCATAGTGTAAATACACAAAAAACACTGAATTGAGCAACTTATTTATTGCGATGGGGTGTTTTGGTTAGTATCCCTAGCAACCGTCACAGCCAGCAGTGGCAGTATGCTTCACAGTCAACCACCCAATAGGTGTGGAGAATGAGTCATGTTGCCATGGAGACAAAGTAAACCGTCTCCATCAAGATGCTGAATAGATCGATACATTTTGAGTTATTAGGGGACTGCTGGGAGGTAATGATGAGCAATTTAAAGGACCTGCTGATGGGTCTGATCCAATGCGTATTCTCCCTGCAGGTCACAGTAAGTGTGTGGATGCCCTGATCACCTGGGGGGCGGATGTGGACCAGGAGCTGCCTGCCAGCGGGACTCCCCTCTATACCTCCTGCCGCACAGCACACCCTGTGTGTGCCAGGAAGCTGCTGGATGCAGGTGTGACCACACTGACCCCACAATGCACCTCCAAATCTCAGTGTGTCTCATTCACCAACTGCTCTTAAGAAGAAAATTCACCAATGTCAAAAAGCCTTTGTGCACTTCCAGTATTCACAGAAAACAATGTAGGCACAGAGGAACAAATAATCAAATCAAATCAGATTATCAAATAATCAACAAATTTAAGAAAATTCTTAGGAAGATTTTGGTGAATGAGGCCCGTTAAGTCAGAGACCTCATACAATAACATTAATGCATTTAGCAGACCAGTCCAAAGCATCTTACACTGGCTTATATAGTTCAGGGGTAGTCTCCCTTAGAGCAAGTTAGGGTTAGGTGCCTTGCTCTAGGACACAACAGTGGCAGCCAGGATTCTAACCCATAATTATCAGGCTACTAGAATGTGTGTTTTTAAAGTGGTAAATGGTAAATTTCCTCAAGGAAAAAAGAACAAAATTATCATGTTTGACAGTGTTTTCAGTGAGCTCTGTGTGTTTGCATCCCTGATTGAAGGAGCAAATGTGCAGCTTGGCACGGCCATGGATACGCCACTGCATGCGGCTGCAGAGAGGGACTGCACTGAGCTTGTGCAACTTCTGGTGGAGTTTGGAGCCGACGCCAATGTCAGAAACATGGAGTTTAAGAGGCCTGTGGAATCAGCTCCACCAGGCAGCCTCACTGAAGGCTTTCTGCTGTTGTATGAAGGTGAGGATAAAAGTGTGTGTGTGTGTGTACGTGTGTGAGCGAAAGAGAAAAAGAGAGAGAGAATGACATGCATTACATGCATCCCTTAATTGTTTAATTAAACCCTCTCTCACTATTATTCTTTTCAGCTACCCCCCGTATGCTGACCCATTTGTGTCGTCAGCAAATCAGAGAGTGTGTTGGTCGCCAGAGACTCCACCTGCTGTCCACTCTGCCTCTTCCTAATGCTCTTAGAAACTTTGTGTGCCTCAGATAGTCACAGCAGTTCAGTACTGTGAATGGACTTCAAAGCATTCTTTTGTAGTCCAAATGTTTTGTCAGACCCCAAAGCACTATCCCATGTTTACATACATGTGTTTTTCATGTTTTGTTATTATGTTTATGTAACATCTTTAATAAAATACTACAACTGTAACAATGCCTCTTTCCTCTTTTCTTTGTCCTTGAGCATAGGCTGTACTTTAGCCAAAACACAACACTGCTCTGCCATAAATTCTACAATACAGCATTTGTATTCCAAGCCAGAGGGGGGCAGTAAAATCATTTTCTGCCGCCAAATCTTGAAGTGAAGATGGAAACCCGTTGTCATAGAGACATGAACAATGAAGTCAAAACTTATTCCCTGGATCTAAATTTAACAGTGTTACACAAATTTAAGCGACATAATGGCTTATGCGCAAACTCCCAAGAAGACAGGGCTACCTCGAGAAGTTTTAAAATGGTTGCAAAGTCTTGATTTATCGTTTTCTCCGAAGAATGTACGCAGGTGAGTTTGTTGTTGCATTGGTTTGTTGACATTCCTGACAAGCTAACGTTATGTTGCTGGACGCGGGACCTTGTCTTAATTTATGTATGATTAGATTCCAACTATCAGTAAGTTCACAGCTGGGCATAAATATTGCACTAAAAATTATACCTTATAACTTTTTCCAGAGACTTTTCCAATGGCTATCTTGTAGCTGAGATATTTTCCTGGTATTATCCTGAGGATTTTTCCATGCACTCGTATGACAATGGGACATCACTGGCTGCCAAACTAAGCAACTGGGCTCAGATAGAACGGGTAACCATCCTCTGGCCAACTGTTCATGTCTTAAAGTAAAATTTACAAGAGGTGCTTTTTCTGTTTACCAGCTTGTAATGACCCACTTCCTGTTGTCCACTAACTTTCTTTTAAAAAAATCTCTATTTGAAGTTTTTCACCAGGCAACACATCCTTTTGTCAAAGGAGGTCATAGATGGCACCATTCATTGCAAGCCAGGGGCTGCAGAGTTGCTGGTGCAGGAGGTCTACAGCATCTTGACTCACAGGAGGTTGTGTTCCTTTGCCCTCCAATTACTGTCTTATTACGGGAGGATGAAATGTAGCCTTGAGAGCAGAAAGAGTGAGAGAGAAGGGAGAAAGGTAGAATCCTCCTGATGTGCCATACCTGTGTATGCAACTCCATTCCAGACTGCCACAGATTTAAACTTAGTACACCTGCAATTAAATGTAGTTTCTATTGTGCATATAGCCATGCCAGGGGTCATATCCATTTTATATGTCATATCTGGGTTCACTCACTGAGTTGTGTGCATCAGTGTGAGCTTTTTTTTTTGCAGGTGCAGACATAATCAGGTAGTGGTCATTGGCTTTCATTCTTAAGTCACTTCCAAGATATTTAATTTCTCTTTTTCTTTGGTTCTTTTCTGTAGGGTGAAGATTTGGCTTGGGGAGGAGGTAGACTTCTCTGACCGTGGTTACCAGGAGCAGTTGCCCATGGTGGCTCGCGCCACGGCCTCCAAGGCCATCAAGAACAATTTACGCCAGTCAGAGATGGTAGCTGACCCCAACATCAGCACCATCCAGGCCAAGATCCAGGCCATCATACAGCGCCACCTAGAGTACAGGAGGCTGGAGCGTCTGCAGGACCCAAGTAAATTTGCCCAGACTGTATACATGTGCACCTCAAGCCCCACATTCACACACAGTTTGTATCCAAATTAGGCACATTATCATTAGCACTGATTTTGCAAACACTCAACATGACATTGTGTTTGTTTATGTTTGTTTTCATAGTTAAATTTCTTCACAAATGCTTTTGTCCAACACAACTTACACTTTTAGCAAACAGGGGGAGGGTTATACGGAGTGCCTTAACCTTCATTTCCTTTACTTGGTGCAAGTATTGCTTCCTCCATTCAGGCTTCCAGAGAAACTCCCCACAATATTATCCAGGCTAGGTTGGAGGCCAGGCTGCCTCTGCCTTCAAATTCTACGACTATTGATTGATTGATTGTTTGATTGATTGATTGTTTGATTGATTGGTTGAATGAATGATTGAGGAGAAGAGGAGATACAGTATGCCTGATATCTGATTGCTGTGATGAAAATGTTACCATAAAAATGTTACCATCACTGACCATCACTGACTGCACCTTTAGCAGACACTGTTCCCCATCAATGCTTATATGTGCAGACATTTGTGAAGACACAGGTGCATGTTGTGCTGTTTTGTGTCACATATACTTTCCCACCCCAGCCCTGTTTGTGAGTCTGGTTCTTGTGCACCTCTTTCAGAGCGATTCGGGGTGAAGCCCACTCTAGGGGAGCGTGCTGCTCGCCTCCCCACCTCAGCCAACCAGCTCACACAGGGTCCTTACTCTCCCTTTGACCCACAGTCTGGTGAGTAACACTTGTCCTTTTAATAGTGTCTTTTTAATAGTTAACACTCATAGTCTCTCAGTGAGGTTCAATAGGGAGATCTAATTGTAATACTCAGCCTTCACAAAGTTCACTCACTGTCCAATGTCAAGAAACTATATAGGCCTAGCTATTGTTATTTGGTGTCTTGCTGAGATGTTCCATACCACAATACTAATTAGGTGTCTCTGCTAGTTCTTTAAGACACTGAGTAATATTGTTAAGGAACCTCTATTGGTTATCTTATAAAGACGTTTTGAGTAGAAATATTCTACTGCAAAGTTTTGAAATAATTTTTAATAATTTCACACTGAGGCTGGTTCCCTTTACAGTGTTCTTTTTTCTCCCTGTGAGCTTCTCCTTGGTCTAAAATATGTCATGTCACATATATTTCATTACATTAATGCTGCATGTTGATTGGTCTGTCATAGACTCAAGGAACTCGTTCATCAGGAGCAGGGCCAGTGTCCACTTCAAGGAGACAGACAGTCGTATGTCAACCAGAACTCTGTCCCATTAAAGATGACTGCAGCACTGACGTGATTTTGAAAGAACCAACCACCAAAAGCTATGCCAGACTAATAAACATTTTACCTTACAGGATCTGTATGTCATTAGTGCTTATACAGTAATAATAATTAGAGATGGTTTTATAACTCAGTATGATGCACACAGTATATTATTGAATTGCTGCTGATTCCATATGTTGATTTAGGAAATGTCAGTAGTATTATGATAAGTAATAATATATTGATGTTAGTATTAAAATGTTTCATATAAACATTTTAGCATTTGCTTCTTTGTCTCAGCCAGTAAAGTAGGGTGGCCGAAAGGTTATTGGTTAGGCTTTCAGTACATTAAGAGTCTCTTGCTTTTGATTGGTGGAGAGATGAGATCTCTCTCTCTTTAAGGATAACCAGCTTATGACAAGCAGGTGAAGAGTCTCACTACCATGATTTGTCCAGTTATCCACCAGATGGCAGCATTTCCTCCTAAGTAGTACCTTACTATGACCTGGGTGGTGACAAAAACAGCACCCACCCCATTGTACTGTCTGAGAGTAAATATCCTATTTAATCACCCCATTATCATAAACATAACAAACAATCATGTGTAAAATGTAGGCCATGACTGTTGAAGGAGACAGCATGAAAGCCAGTATGTTGTATCTAGCTTTGTCAAACGGAAAAAATCTTTTACTGTTTTCGTATCACTGCACATCTAATAAAATACCCTGTTCACATTTGCTCATGTTGTTTTTGTAAGACTGTGTGTGTGTGTGTGTGTGTGTCTTTCTCTCTTTCTGTGTCTCTGTGTGTGTTTGGTACTTGGAATGCTTTCAAATGCTTCATTCAAAGCACCGAATGTCCATGTTGTTGCCATGGTTATTCTACAGAATAAGTTGCCATTTTAGAATGAAACTAACACCACTGGCCCTGTACCAGAGTTGTCTATTCAAATAGCATCTCCCCCTTCCCTCTCCCTCTCTCTTTCTCTTCCTCTCTCTCCCCACCCCCTCTGCTTTTTTTCTCCCCTTCCATTGCCTCTCTCCTTTCTCTTCCATCTTTTCACCCGTCTGTGTTTCTTGTCTGTGTGGATGTGTGTTCATATGGTGCACTCATCTTCATACCCGTTCTCTTCATCTTTCTATCACCCTTTCTCTCTGAATTTGGACTCCTTATCTGTGTGTGTGCGTGTGTGTGTGTGTGTGCGTGTGTGTGTGCATGTGCGCGCGAGCGCTCAGATGGTGCAGACATGTTGGACACACCCAGTTGGCTTTGTAATGTGGCTCTCAAGCAGGCATAGCCCTGCTGCCATCACCGTGCCTCTACTCTCTTCTGTTAGTCAAGGCTCAGACCATCCTGCTCTATGTGTGTGTGTGTGTGTGTGTGTGTGTTGCACTACTCTGGTTTTCATGATCAAATACCGTAGGTTGAGATCATTATTTCAGCTGTGCATTAATTACTTATAAGAAGCCCGTTGACGCCTTTGTTTAAGAGCTGTTTCTATGTGTGACAGTTGATATGCTGTGGGCAATATTGATGAGAGGAGTGTGTGTCTGTCTTCATGTTGTCTGTTGACTATGAATGCGTGTGCTTCTCTCAACAGTACAGATTGAAATTCATTCTGCATAAGAATAAACACACATGCATAGCTTAGTGTTTTGCCTTGGAAATGTTGGTGTATGTGTGGGTCTGTAAGATAGTAAGGAGATAGTTGTGTGTAGTTTGTACAGTATGTAGATTATGATTTTCACAAATGCTGGAGAGATCGCAAAAATAAATTGTACATAATATTATTGCTTATGTATGTTATTCTGTTTTATGGCAGGGGCAGTATAGTGTGTGTGTGTGTGTGTGTGTGTATGAAAATCTGCATCTGTCAGATCTCTTGGAGAATGCTTTACTAACGACAACACAGACAAGTCCTGTGTTTGTGTGTCAGTGTGTGTGAAAGAGAAGCGCGAGCGAGCGAGAGAGAGGGTAGGGTGTGGCGCACAGTTCTGAGTGTTTGTTCCATTTCTCTGAGAGGCAGCAGCATCTCCGGTTGGTTGCTATGGTAACAGCGAAAGGCTGACTGGGAGACTGTAGCAGTCAGGCTGTGTGTTGCCTTGTGCTTTGCCTTTTTTCTTGCATGAGATACACTCACACAGAAACACACACAATACACATGCACAAAGACACACACATACACACACACACACGTCCGAGTCATGTTTTCTGATGCCAGTGAGCAGCACGTAGATGCCCAGCCATCTGCTCTGTGTTTTTTTCTTCTCATCTGTGCCCGCTGTGCCGTAAGGAGGGGGGTGGACACGTGTGTGTGTGTGTGCGTGTGTGTGTGTGTGAAAGAGAGTGAGAGAGAGTGTGTGTATGTGTGTGTGGACTGAGGGCATGACTTCTGATACACCCACTGCCCCCCTCTCACACCCCTGTCATCAACCCACATTTAAGATTCATCACTGTTATTTTTAGCATCCAGTCTGCAGCTATGAACACAAATGAATAATTTAGATGTGACAAAGACATATTTTTGACATGATTCACAGTGAGCAGAGCCATACCAGTAGCTTTCTATCTAACATTTGCAAGACCAATGATGTACACGTCAGTGTTTACAGGTTATCACACCCAGCAAGACACAGGGCCAACCAGACAGCACATGACACTAGGACCACTCTGGTCCTCGTCTGGTACAGGTCTATCACATCCAGACCAGACTACCAGATCCATTCCTGCATGTAGTCCATTTTCTTGCTGTTAGCATAGGGGTAGCAACAGGGAGGCGCTCTAGTTTTCCTGGAAATTGGGTCGAGACCCCGGAAAACCCCCTTATTTTCAGTGTTCAGTGATGACAGGTACGCTACCAGGCCCGTGCTTGGTGTTAGACCCACATTCCACAAGCTCCAGGCATGCTGCTTTTACACCTGCACAAACACTTACATTTTCTTTAGCACCACTTAGTTAAACAGGTAGCGTTATCTTCCTCCTGTCTGTCTTGCGCATGGCTTATTGAGATGCACAGCATCTTCGGTGGTATGAAAAGCTGTCTTCACCAGTAACTTACCTGGTGTAGTCCTAGTCATTGACGCACACTAAGCTTGGGTTCAGCAGCCATAGACCCACTCTAAACCTTGTTCACTACCGTTTGACCCACATTAGATCTGCCCTTACTGTGAGATGCACACAGAGCACATAGACCCACACTAGACCAATGCTCTGCAATACTACACTCACACTAGACTAGGGCCAGATCTGTGGCTGAGTCAGTGGTTGTCTCTGTGAATGGGATGGGAGTTTGTGGGTAATTGATGGATACTGACAATAACAAAGGTTATATTATATTCTTACCTGACACCCCCACCCAGATCAATTAAGCAAGAGTATGAATGATCCCCAGAGGTATGGGTCATGATAGAGACCACACTTGACCAAATCAGTAATGTTTTTTGTTAATTTCTTCTTCCACCAGTGCTATCACACATTAAACAATTAGGGCAGAATTACGTTCATCAAAGTATCTTTTTTGCATATGGGTAAACACAACACAGAAACCCTATTTCAGGACAAGTTCAACCATGGTGCCAATTGTAATGTAGACGACCATGGCTAACAAAAGGCATTTTGGCCAGTAACAGTTTGTGTTTATTTGTCATTTTTATGACAAAAAGGGTAACACAGAAAATTGTAACACTACACAGTAGGTCTCTAATCAGTCTGTGCACAGATTCATGGCCAGATTCTCTACCTGGCAAAGTAAAATGACATTGTCATGGGCCTGATATTCAAACTATAATACAGAGGGCAGATGCACACATTTTTATCTTACCATCATACGTTTTGTAGAGATAACCAGCGCATTGCAACCCATTCAAACCACATTTTCTTGTTCTTTTACCTACTCTGTGAACTTGAACAACAGACCCTATCAGTTGAAATGTTCCAGAATGCCCATAAAGATTATATGCCTAAACTATGCAGAACATTCTCAAGATATGACTCCCTACAATGAGTCAATAACCATTACGGTGACTACAAAGCTGGTGAAAGCTTACAATTCTTGCATAGTATACCTTTAATATGTCTTTCATGTTTGTGTGTAGAATGTAGTATGCAATTCTCAAGACAACGGAACAA
>PYXC01000089.1:750000-782500 GCA_015244755.2 Tenualosa ilisha | reverse complement strand
AGAAAAGGAAAGAGAAAGCACACAAGAAGCGAGGGAGAAGCACGAGACAGAGAGAGAGGGAGAGGGAGAGGAGCACGTAAAGTGAGGCAGTGAGAGAGCAAGAGAGAGTGAGGGAGAGAGAGAGGGAGTGAGGGAGACAGACTCAAAGTGAGGGAGAGAGAGAGAGATACAGAGAGGCGAGAGAGAGAGAGAGAGTCAGAGCGAGGGAGTGAGAGACATAGAGAGTGGTAAGAGAGAGAGAGAGAGGAGCGCTGAGCGCACACAGAGTAGCCCGCGCCTCTATTGTCAGTGCTTAGCAGGGGGGAGTGCGATAAGGAGCTGGTCTGGACGAGCTCGACGCGGCTGCACTGGTCACTTCTGTAGAGTAGATCTCCGGCTGATATCTGAACACCATGGAGGAGGACATGGATGAGGGGCAGACTCAGAAAGGTAAGAGAACGCCGGTTGAGGTTTTTTTTTTTTTTTTTTTCCACATCTCTTTGTTTGTAGCCGTTTACCTCTGTGCATCTGTTTATAATCCCTGCCTGGGTCCTTTTGTCTCTGATCAAGTGGATTACTGATCTGTGCGAAACAGAGACAGAAAACAGGTCACTGACTGACACATTTCATTTTCCCAAAACAGATTGATCAAGAATACTGCTTTTCCGTCATGTGTTGCTCTGCTGTTATTGTTTGGCTTTGGTGTGCGTTTGCAGCCATGAACAAATCTTGCCCATTTTTAGTATAACTGGGGGACTGAATTTGTTTGTGAAGGCTAAACAGTAAAGGTGTTTGAACAAGCATTGCACTGATGTGCAAATAAATAGCAACTTATACATAATTTTAGGTGACAGGTTTTCCGTGGAAGACGCGCACGCACACACACGCGCACACACCACACACACACACATCAACAGAGAGGGGTGTGTGCTTCTTCAGGGATGCTGTGGAGCACTGAAAAGGGACTGTCTTTGTCCTCCCGCGCGTTTCTCTTGGCTGAAGGAGTCGAATGAAGCCGAGCTCAGACCGTTCACCTCCCACCGCCATTGTCTCTAAATCAAAACCTTTCTCTCACTCTCAATAGAGGCGTGAGGGTCGTGCCTCTTTCATGCGCTTGTTGGTCGTCTGTTTACGAGTGGCAGCAGTTGTTTGCTTTTGTATGGAATTGGATTGCTATAAATATGCACTGTGTAGCGAAGTAAAAGATGTTATTTTTCGCTGATGGGAAAAAAATATTGGTTTGGTTGTCTTTAATTGGATGCCTGTTTAACTTTGAATGACAATAAATATTAGCATTTTCATGCATATTATTATTACATGTAAGGTGATATTTTTCTTGGGAAAAACAACAGAGCACACAGAAGAGATGAGCGAGACATTGGTCAGGGTTCGTCTCTCTCTCTCTCTCTCTCTCTCTCTCTCTCTCCATCTCTCCATCCTCCCTCCCTCTTCATATATGTGCCGTGCCCACTCCCCCCCCTCTTTTCTTCCTTTAAAGGCAGTGTTTGACAGGCATGAGGTGGAATCGTTGCCATGGTAGTGGGCATGTCATGTCCCCAGAGCTGCGCGCACTGGCTATTTAATAAATCGGAATGAATGCTTCGGCTGTTAATTCTAGGTGCATAATAAAGTCAAATTCCCTTTCGTTTTTGTGTTCACGCAGACAATCATGTTAATCACATGCAGCAGTTTTAAATCCTTCATTATTGTCAGTGTGGAAA
Organism: Tenualosa ilisha; assembly: GCA_015244755.2. Taxonomy (NCBI): domain Eukaryota; kingdom Metazoa; phylum Chordata; class Actinopteri; order Clupeiformes; family Clupeidae; genus Tenualosa; species Tenualosa ilisha. The sequence goes on along the minus strand of PYXC01000089.1, from coordinate 780,800 downwards.
AAATATATATTTAATAAAGTTTAACTTTATTGCTATCTCCGTCTAATGGTTTGGAGGTTAGGTGAAATACTTCAGTATTGGCGCTGTTCAGTAGGACATTTAGGCATATGCTTCTTCATTTTCGTGGCTAGCAGCTGGTTGCCGCCTGCTCTATCAAATCTTCATGGCTGCATGAAACATTCATCTTTAGGTGCTGGGCTGAGTGCTTCATTAATGCTGTGCTTCACTTCTCGTCTCTGAGGAGAAACATCATTACGTGTACACAAAGATGAGCTGTTTACGCGCGCATACCGCTGGAATAGGGGATATTTGTTCACCTAACGCAGGAACTTTTTTGCTTTTGAGATAAGGTTGGGCACGGACAGCTACACATACCACAGGTAGTGTGAACACATACATATGCACACCCCCTCTTACACTACTAACAATTATAGCTGACCGGAAAATGACACACCCATACGCACGCACACTCATGTTCGTTTTATGCATGTGGTAGTTTTGCTTTCCCTGGATACAGAGCATTGAATAGCAACACACCAATAGCGGATCTCCCTTCACTTATCTTTTGTTGGCCACTTGAGTTCCCCGGGGCCTGGGCCTTTATGTAGGCTGAGAGCAGAGAAAGGGGAGCCAGTGGAGGAACCTTCACTCCACACACAGTCCTATGTGTCTGCACCGCGCAGCAAACATGAGGGATGAGGTTGTTGGCTGAAAGCTAACCTTAGCTGTTCCAGCCCCCTCAAATCCACAAACAAAACGTCATAACCTTTCCCGAAACAACCTCTGTGGGGGATACTGAATCAGGCAAATGTACAAACATACACACACACACACACACACACACACACACATTTTTCAAGGACAAGATTGTACATCAATTTTGTGCATACAGTACAGCACAAAAATAGCAACGCAGCCAATTTCTTTTTAGATTTCACTTTTGTTTTCACATTTCTTTCCTGCTCTACCATAGGCTATTTCTTGCCCTCAATGATCCTTTCTGATAGACTAAACTGTTGGAAATGCTCATATTGAAACAGCTTAGGAAAAATATCCTTACCTGTTGTGCACCTTTTTACTTTAATGTTAGGAAATGTCTTGTCTGTTGTGCAAATTTGATTCCTCTGAATGTCTGGTACATGTGGGGAATTCACAATAAAGCTGACTTTGACTTGTTATATGTCACCATTGCTTACTTTAGGAGACTGGAGGCAGTACTGTTACAGCAATGGCGATTACCTGTTGTCGGCTGAATAGGTGTTTGCAAGTCATTTGGAGATGCAATCAGATTGCTGAGCAGTATGAGCTGACCTGACAGCACATACTAGAGGAATGGAGTGCATCTCCAGAAAATAAGAAAATGATCTACTGTCAGATCATACCTGGCACAGTTATTGGGGTGGAGCTTTAAGCTTTCAGTCTCCTTTTCAGGCTCCTATAGTCCCAGCCCCAGCAGGCATGTGAGGGGATGTGTGCTGGGACATCAGTAGCAGAGGCAGAGGTGGAACTGTGGCTCTCTATGGCAGCTCTCCCCAGCCTCCAGTAATAGCCCTGGGGACCCTCAGGGAAAAGAGCAGTTCATTACTGCAATTATTACTCTGAGAGAGAGACAGTGAGAGAGAAAGAGAGAGAGAGAGTCCATGGCCGGCACGCTGACTGAGCAGACGGCCCGTGAAATGCCACCATTGTTTGTTTGGGTTTGCTAACAAGCGTGCCGAGACCCGCCAGTACCGTCTGGGCCTGCAGAACCACAAGCCCTCCTCTGATGTCAGCAGGCTCAACTGAGATAGCCGTTAAAAGGCAATGTTACAGTAATGAGACTGAGGGTCTCAACCATTAAGCCATAGCTAGGAGTGTCACTGCAATTACAGCCATGTTTGTTTACCCTCAAATGATGTTGTGTTTGTGGTGTTGACTCAGGAGAAGATCACAGATGTTATTTTGGTCTGCTGCTGTCATGTGGCTGTTTTGCTCTACATCTGATTATGTCTGACTCAGAAATTAGGATGATGAGGATACAGTACGGCTGTCAAACATGTCACCTAAACTGAGTGGTTATCTTAATGATTATTAGATTGGTGTGTGTTTGCTTGGGCATTAAGATAAGGAATAGCCAGGGCATTATACACCTACAGATCTGCCAAGTCTGTCAGTTCGGCCTGTCCACCGCAGTCTAGATTCTTCTAAAAAGTCATACAAGCAAAGAGAGACTAAAATCTAGCAGCTTTACTAATTAGTGCAGATGGAAATATGGATGTAGCTGTCCAAAAATGTACGGTGTTAGTTTTGATTATATGTAAGCAACTACATATAAGACACATGTTTATTTCCAAAGAAGCTAGGCATTTGGCTGAAAGTTAACAAAGCTTCAATAATAAAGGACATGCAATGTAGGATGTAGGAGTATGACAAAAATGAAATTACTGGTACATACATACAGAGAGTCCAGTTGGTTGTTAGGTGAAGACTTTAGCTGATAGCAATGCATAGAGGTGCTTGGTAGATCAATAGCAGTGCACCGGTCCAAAAGTCTAAAACAGTTGATATCAGCTCTAAAACATACTGAAGAGGGGTCAAATGGCTTTGTAATAATTACATAGTTACATCCTACAACTGGCACCAGATCCAGTTTCAACACCGGCTGCTGTTCAGTACAGGTTCATTATTGTCTATAGTGTTATAAATTTGATGGAAGGATTATTTATGGAGCCCAGGGGGTCGATGCAAGGCAGTATTCTCCAATCCATTTAGCCATGTGTTACATGTCTAGTCTCAGCATTAATCAATACCTTTTATTGGCTTTCAGTGTAATGTCATTAGAGTATATCTACTCAGCTATTTCATAATCAATGAAACACGACAAACCTCAGGAACACACTTTCTTTGTCATACACATAGATCTGTGCACAATCAGATGTAGACACACACACACACACACACACACACACACAGGCAGACATTGCACTCTCTTGAATAACACACACATACACACACACACACAGACACACATTTCCACTTTCTCTCACTGTCACAAACAGGCTTGTTACAATTAACCCCCCCCCACCCCACCCCCCACCCCGGTCGCATTTGAGCTAATCCGTTCTGTCTGTCTGGAGAGTTGTGACTTCTCTCAAGCTGTGAGTGTGTGTGTGTGTGTGTGTGTGTGTGTGTGTGTGTGTTTGTGTGTGTTTAGAGGCTGTCTCTGTGTGTCAGTTCCACTCACAACAAATGCTCAACAAAAACGTTTCCTTTGTATCATTGCCATCACTGAAATGCAGTTGCGAATCCTGTCAGAAGAGCCTTCCAAAGTAAACATTTAAAGGTTCTAGATTGCATTGCCCCCTCCAGAGCAACATGGACAAAATCCATATCCATTGTTCTGCTCACAGATGACATGGTAAATGGGTAGTTATGTGCCAATGGTAAGCTAGCCTAATTCATTGGTGCAATGCATGTTGTTAGTGCCAATGTATAGATTTCCTATAGAGGTTTTGACATTCCAACAGTAAATCACCTCTGTCACATACATGTCCATTAAAATGGTAGATAAAGTAGTTTGATGACATGAAGACATTACAATACAATGCAATACAGTGGCCACTGCTGAAAAAGGCTTCAGTGCTTCCTGTTTATGGGATGTCCTCCTGTCACCCCTGCCGTCTTATTGCTAGTTACCACGGCAAATATGGTGGCCACTTCAAGAAGAGGGTGAGACGTCATGTTGAGAGAGTTCTGTATGCTAAGTTCCTCTTCCTGTGCTGCGTGCCCACAGGCAGGTGTAGTCTCACCTGTCCACCTGCTGGACACTGCAGTCTTGTCAGCTGACTGCCAAAAGCCCTGCTGGCTCCTTCAGACTTGCCATTACTGGCCTGAGAACAGGAGAGTGAGGAAGATGGGCGTTAACAAATGTCTCAGAGCATACACACATACACATACGCTTGCACACACACACACACGCACACACACATACACATAACCAAAATAACACATTTAGGGTTTTTAATGTTGTTTTTTTTTTTAAAAAAACAACTTTGGATAAAATCAATCCCCTCAACAAACAAACAAAAGATAAAGCAAGACTAATCTGTCAGGATTGCACATGTTGAACTTTCTTCCAATGTCTGCTATATTCAGGACTCCTTTCCTATCCAAATCTCTGCCCAGCGCTCACACTCTGATTTTCCAGCTCTTGCCCTGTGCTTTTGCAATGGCATTGATAAAAAAGTCCCGAGGTGTGTTAATACTAAGCGAGAAGGATGTCCGTAGAATCGCCTGAAACGGACAAGCTTGCAAGTGTTACTCCTGAATGTTTCACAGCCCCTTTCACTGCAAATTTCACGCTTGAGTTGGGAACTTATTGTTTATTTAACATAACACTATTTTACACCCCTTCTGCTTCATATCCCCACCCCACCCCCCATCTTTACTGTCTGCTGTGTGAGTTTCCATCTCTCTCTCAACCGTCTCCCTTTGCACGCCGTTCTATTGTCCCCTTGTTATAATCTCCTACTCTATCAGACCAGAGGGGGTGGGCTGAGCTTCCACCAATTGTCCCCCTAAAGCTCAGTGAGGGTTATTGTTAGAGTGAGTGTGTTTGACCCTTAACCCTAACATGTTTTTGTGTGTGTGTGTGTGTGTTGATATTTAGGTGTATTCCTAAGGAAAAAAAAAACAAAACCTTAACACATGAAGTGTGACACGGTGTAGCAGGTGCATAGGCTAGGCTGGGAGGAAAGACCCCCCCCCACCCCCCACTCCCACCCCGACCCCAGCCCATGCGACCGTGAGATTTCCGAGTGCAACGCAGCGCAGCGCTTTCTTTCTTTCTTTTTCTTTCTCTTAACACATCCCCCTCCTTCCCAATCCCCAACCCCCTCCCCGCTGAACCAACCCTCTTTCCTACTTTCTCCTTGTTTCATAGGAGATCCTTACTGCTGCCAAAAGGAGTGGCAGCAGCTGAGAGGGAATCCTTGGGTACAGAGGCCAGGGCTGGGGCTCAGGATCGGGACTAGGGAGGGCAGGGGCAGGAGCTTGAGCTGGGGCAGGGCGCTGATTTCATGGGCTTTCAGGGCTGGCAAGAGCCTGGGTTTAGCCCTGAGCGTAATCTCTGTAATGCGCCGCATTCACCGCTTTCTCTTGCTGAAATTTGTTGACACACGGCGCTCGCAAAGTGGGTCAATGCTCTGAAAGCGCCCAGTCTATTCTCAGAATAAGCGCCGCGGTTGGCATGGCAACCATGCTGGTTGATTAAACATGCGCAGTGCAAGGGAGAAGTGAAAGGAAACGAAGAGCTGCTCGCACAGCTGAGAACCTGCTGGCTTTTGAAAAAAAAGGGCAGGGCTCATGGCACACACACACACACACACACACACACACACACACACAGCGATAGAGCCATCAAATCTGCATGTATCACCTCAGCGCCTTTGTTAGTGCCAGAGGAAAGCACAGCAATTGCACCTCCGTCTAGTTTAACTGCTTCCTATAGCTGTTTAGCTTTTAAACACTACCTCTGTCTCAGAGCACTTAAGATAGCTCTCTCTCTCTCTCTCTTTCTCTCTCTCCCCCTCTCTCTCTCTCTCTTTCTCTGCACTCCCCTAAGAAGGCTGAAGGCAACAGCAGCAGAAAAATGTCCCTTAAAGCATCTGCCATTAAGTGCACTGTCATACCACTCTCTTTCTTTTTTTCTCCCTGTGTTCACAGACGGGCACACATGGACACACATACACACACATACACACACACATGTCCAGACGCATGCACACACACACACATACATACACACACACATTGACTCACATGCGCGCACACACGCGCGCACACACACACACACACACACACACAAATGCCACTCTCTCTCACTTCCAAGACTGCATGACACCCCACGACTCTCTCCTCCAATCCTTCCCATTCCCGCTCTGTCCATCTGTCTGTGTCTTTCTGTGTTTCCACTCCTTTTCTCCCTCTGTTTTTGTCCTTCCATCTGCTCTCTCTCTCTCTCTCTCTCTCTCTCTTTCTCTTTCTCTCTCTCTATGTCCCCCCTAGGGGTTGTGTTAAAGTACTCCTGTGATTTTGAAATGGACTGCATGAGATCCTTTGTGTTAGGAGTGGTCTGAGGATCCGGGGTCCGTGGGTCCCTTCCCCCCTCTTAGTGTGTATATGTGTGTGTGTGTGGGATGGGGGTAACTATCAGGTCAGCATCACCCCGCTGTATTGAGGATTAACGAGGGGGGAGGGGGGAGGTGAGATGCCCATGGCTGACAGACCGACAGATGGGACAGGGTTGGGGCGAGTCGGGCAGAGAGGGTGTGTGTGCGTGTGTGTGCATGTGTGCGTACATGCATGCATGTGTGTTTTTGTGTTCGTGTGTATGTGGGTGTGTCAAGGGAGAGGATAGGGAGCAGCCTATTTATTGTGTTTATGAGTGTGCGGGTGGGAGTAAGTGTTTGTGTGTGTGTGTATGTGTGTGCGTGTGTGTGTAATTAATGATTTTATTTGAAAGGGATATTGGCTGTGTATATATGTATGTGTATATGAGGTCGGGGGTGTATTTGTGTGTGCATGTGTGTGTGTGTGTTTTGAGGTGTGAATATGTGTGTACGTATATCTTTAGGGAAAGGGAGGATGGGTGTGTATTGGGACGAGAGAATGTGTATGTGTGTGGTGGGGGAGGGGCAGAGATTGTTGGGTGCTGTTGTTGTATATATTGAGGGAGGCAGACATTACTGTTTTGGGGGGGGAGGGTTAGTAGGTGTTTTGGGTGTTTCAGTTTGGGGAGTAGGGGGATGCTGACGTGGGGCACTGATGGCAGATCCAGTGTTAGTTTGGGACTGCAGGATTTGGGTTAAGATATGATTAAGATTATTTCTGTATGCATAGACCGTTTCATGATTAAGATTATTTCTGTTTGCATAGATTGCTTCATAAATATATTTGCCAACCACTTAAGGGAGCAGTGTTGATTCTGACCTCAATGTTAAGTGCCACTAAACACACACACACACACACACACACACACACACACACACACATAGAGGAAATACCTCTGACATGAATTCCCTCCATCCTTCAGCAGGACCCTTTCTCATGTGTCAGAGTAAGCAGCGGAAGCAGGGAAGTTGGGCGTAAATGTGTGTGTGTGTGTGTGTATGTGTGTGTGGTGCATGTGTGTGTGTATGAGTGTGTAGATGTGTTGTAGGCGGTGAGAGGGTGGTGATATCTCTGTCGTCACAGGTGATTTAACTCAAACGGAGCGGCTCTTAATAATGCATGCCTGTAGTGAGCAGGGGAGCTGGTCCTCTGTTGAATTATGGATACCACCCCAAAGAGGCTCTTTAGCCAATCCCCAACGCTTAGGCCCATGCCACACGGCACCGCTCACTGCCATGGTCACACTGGATAACAGACAAGGGAGACGCAGCTCTGATCTGGCCATGAAACAGCACAGATATCTCAACTGAGAGAAAGACATTACGCTATCTTTGAGAGAAAGAGACAGCAAGAGAGAGCGGAAAGGGTTGTGTGTGTGTGTGTGCGTGTGCGTGTGTGTGTGTCTGTGTGTGTGTATGTGTATGTCAGGGAGTGAGATAGAGAGAGAGAGAGAGATAGAATCTTTGGAGTGAATACACATCTACATAAGATAAAGATCGGACCAATCTCGTTGTTATGTGTGTGAGTATGATTGACATCTCCTTGATTCATACCTGTGGATTTACAGTCAATACCATAGCTACTCTCACCTGCAGTTGCCTCCCCCCCTACTCTGTAGTCAATGGTTCTACAGGAAATGACAGAATTACATGTTTAAATAATGCTGCACAGCCTATTAAGGCCTCTGCAATTGCAGCACCTCATAGAGACACATTTTATGAATTATGAATTCATTATTATTGTAAGTGTGTACTTAGAGAATCAGGATCCAAATGCAGGGTAGTAAATGATGAGATTGCACCTAATGGACTCTAGTATTCCTTCATACAGAGAAGCATGCAAAGCAAATATAATAGTTTAAAGTGCTCTGACATAGGGCTTATTAATTGTGAGGACATGGAAGGGTATATGCTTAAAACCTTGCTATATGTCTAAGTGCACATCGGAAGATGTTGATTTAAAACTTGCAGTTGGGTGTGGCCAAGATGATGTGTAGGGTTGGATTTGTTTAGAAAAGCACTGATCCTTTAACGCCTCTGAAGCAAACCTTTGTCAGACCAGGGTCAGAACTGCTTTGTCGTCATCTCATCAGCTGTTAGGCTTCTCACGCAGGTGAAGGAGATGAGGGGCTCTGGAATTAGAACACTGTGGAGGACTCCTGGAGAATTTCCAGGCCAATAGCAATAAGGTCATGAGAGAGAGAGAGAGAGAGAGAGAGAGAGAGAGAGAGGGAGAGAGAGAGAGATGGATGGATAGAGAGCAACAGCAGTGAATGAAAGCAGTAATACAGAGATACGGGAGCTGGAAGAGAAGATCATTTCAGAGAGATGTACAGTCTGATATGTAATTGCTCGAGACACAAGATAGACCAAGACAAAGAAGAGGAAGAGTGTACATGAGTGAAGGAAGAGAGAGAGATGGAAACAGAAAGAGGTTGAGAAAGAGAGAGAGGGGGGAGGGAGAGCAAGTGGAGAGAGAGAGAAATAGAGAGAGAGAGAAAGAGAGAGAGAGACTGCTTTTTGCTGTGATACCCTGTACCCTGCACCCATCCTTGAATACAGTTGCAGATTTATGAGTCATAGTGTTGAAACCTGCATTAGCATGTTATCCCTCTCTAGTGCAGGACACACACACACACACATACACTCTCACACACTTACCGTGACCCTGCCCTGGGCTGAGGGGGTAGGGTGATTAGAGTGTGGGGGTTGGGGTATTGGCCTGTAGGGCAGTCATGCCCAGCTCAGTATGTATCCAGGGCGCACATGTGTGTGTGTGTGTGTATGTGTGTGTGTTTATGTGAAGATATGTAAGTGTTTATTGAGACATTTTGTGTGTGTGTGTGTGTGTGTGTGTGTGTGTTTGTGTGTGTGGTGTTAAGCTGAATGTGTAAGGTTAAGTCCAGGGTGAGCCCAGAGAGGAAGAGAGAGAGAGAGAAAGAAAGAAAGAAAGTGTGTGTTTTTGTTTGAGAGGGTGCATGAGAAAGTGTGTAGTCTGTGAAGGACCGTGTGTGTGTGTGTGACTGTGTGTGTGGTGGCCAAGTCAGAGGCTGTGTGTTGCTCTGGTGTAGGTACTTGTAATTCCAGTCAGGGAGCAGACAGATAGAGAGAAAGGGGGAGAGAGAGAGACAGAAAGAAAGTGAGAGTCAGAGAGAGTGACTGAAAGAGAGAGAGAGAGAGAGAGAGAGAGAGAGAGTCCTTAGCCACTAGTGTGTGTCAAACCCAGACTTTAATTCCAGGCTCCTCAACCCTGTCCACTCGAGAGTAACCCAGCACAGAGCAGCCAATAGAATTGCAGCCGCTTGGCCCACAATGCACAGCTTCAGCAGCGACCCCCCCCCCCGGCAATAACCATGGGGAATACAGGGCCCGTGTCAACCACAGTGATCAGATTATGGGGTGTTATGCATTTCATTTGTGAGCATGCTCGGTAGCCCTGCTGATGACTCTGGACTTGTAACATTAGACATGACAGCAATCGGACTCAGAGAGATTAATGTAGCGGGAACGCCAGGGCGGAATTCCATGATTGGATTTGTGCAGAAATTTTATTGTGGTCATCGCATTCCATCAGGGGAAGCAGATTGGAAATCTAATGTATTCCACTGGCTGGGGTTTCCATTATGGGTCAAAGGGACACTCCTTGTAAGAGAATGCATTTTATAGAGTCTCTCTCTTTCCCTCTCTCTCTCTCTCTCTCTCCCTCTCTCCCTCTCTCTCTTGATCTTTGTAGGATTTTCTGTAGCATGCTTTAGCTTTTTTGTATGACAGTATTTGGGTTCGCCATCATCATCAGATACGCTGATAACTATCAATAATTTAGTAATTACATCCAATTACAGTATTTAATATACAAATGTTTACGGTTTCCTTCTGTGTCTCCTCCGTGCCCAGGGTGTGGCGAGTGCTGTTTGAAATGCCTGCGTGGCATCCCATACCCATCTCTGGTGGCCACCATCCTACTGTATGCTGGCGTGGCACTCTTCTGCGGCTGCGGGCACGAGGCTCTGTCGGGCACCGTCACCATCCTGCAGAACTACTTTGAGGTGCTACGGGTACCTCAAGATGGTGTGGATGTCTTCACCATGTAAGTCAACGTCATCACTGGGCCTCATGCCCGTTGTGTATTTTTTACCAAGCTTTGCAAGTATCAAACAACCTCCTGCAACTCCTTACAGACCAAAACACCCAAACCCAAAAAGAGCTCATCACTTAATGATAAGAGATCTGAATCTCTATCCCAGGTCTATAAATAATGTGCCACAGTTAAAGAGATTCCAAAGAGATTCTGAAGGATTCATCTCTGTTCTGTTCTGAATTCTGTGCTTGCAGTTTCACCCTAATGTCTCAGTCCTGTGTGTGCCAAAGCACATGGAATCACACTTCCCTACTGTAACAATGAAGCACGAAGAGCATTAGGAATTGTATCATTGGAGAACACTTTTAGAACGCTTTAACAATGATATAAAGTAGAGGACCAAACACAATCCAATGAATTTTAGGCATAGACAGAGATTTTCAGAACATTTGGACACTCATTCTGTTATAATAACAGTAATCATTATATTTACTGGTACACATACACACACACTCATACACACACAAAACACACACACACACACACACACACACACATATACACACACACATACACAGAGAGAGAGAGAGACTCAGTTTTTGCCCTTTTTCTCTCCCCCAGCATTGACATCATTAAGTATGTGATCTATGGCATTGCGTCTGCATTCTTCGTCTACGGGATCCTGTTGATGGTGGAGGGTTTCTTCACCAGCGGGGCCATCAAAGACCTGTATGGAGACTTCAAGATCACCACCTGCGGACGTTGTGTCAGCGCATGGGTAAGACAACCATGCAGTAGCGTGGTCGAACAACACCATAAGGAGAGGGGCAGGGGCAGGGATTAAGGTGAACTCTCAGGTCAGAGGGATTGTGGGTAAATGATCCGATGACATGGATGGTTACGTAAAGCAAAAGGTTGCAGGTGTTACTGTAAGAACGACTCCTGCATGGGTTACCCACTAGCTCAGAGAGATTGCTGGTAATCCATTGCTCTAGTGATGTTAAGAGACCAAGGCTGGCCTAAAAGTCTTTGGCTAAGAGTCTGGTGAGGCACGTGCATGGGCAAGTGTGAGAAATATGCTAGTACAAAGAGATTACAGGGCAGTTTCCCACATAAGGATTAAGTCTAGGAGTCTTTGCTTGTGAGTGCTCTATGTGAAAATAACTGGCCCATAAATAGCTGTTAGACTCTGAAGCTGCAGACGAGGCGGTGGTCCTCTATCTTCTGTCCTCTGTCTGCACCTTGACCCTTGACCTTTGTGTGCGCAGTTCATCCTGCTGACCTACATCTTCATGTTGGCCTGGCTGGGGGTGACAGCCTTCACCTCTCTGCCCGTCTTCGTCTATTTCAACATCTGGACCATCTGCCAAAACGCCACACTGCTGGAGGGCGCCAGCCTCTGCCTTGACCCACGCCAGTTTGGTACGCCCAGACCTATAGCCTCCCTCACACACACACACACATAAACACACACATACACACACATACACACACACACACACAAAATGCCACAAAATCCTTGTTCTGAGTGCATATAGACACTGTAATGTCCTCACTTCTATAGATGATCCATGGGTCCCAGTGTCTCACCTAAGCCCTATGCCTGAGCCCTCAAAGACTTAACTAGTGTGAATCCCCTTCATAATTGGCTGATTCATGCCATTGAATCTTTGAGGGCTCAGGGCTTCAGGTTAGGGAAGGAGGCATTGGAATTCAGCCATTTTCTTTGTTTTCTCAAGAATAAATTAACTACTTTAAGACAAATACATTGCAGTGTGTATTAAATGAACCAGAGTTAGCAAGAGGAAAGGATATGAAATTACTCTTTAGGACAAACATAAGTCATGAAAACAGTACAATTGGGTCAAACACTACGGCTTAAATCCTTAAAGTAGAATAGACTCAAATGGACCTGCATTGCATGTAGGTGGACTACTTTTGAATGTGCACTGTGAGGTCATGTCGGTCGTGTCCCTGTTTCAGGAGTGGTGCCTATCGGGGAAGAGAAGACAGTGTGTGCAGGAACTGAGAAGTTTTACAGGATGTGTGTTTCAGATGAGGTGAGCATGTGTTTGTTGTGTCTGGGTATCTTTATATCTGTATATTTTGCGTGTGCATGCGTGTGTTTTTTCTGTGTGTGTCTCAGTTGTGTATCTTATGTGCATATGTGTGTTATATCTGTATATCTAAGTTTGTGATGTGTGTGTGTGTGTGTCTGTATGTGTGTGTGTGTATATGTGTGCATGTGTGTGTATCCTCTCATCTCTTCCTCTCTCTCCTCTGCAGCTGGATATGACCTTCCACCTCTTTGTGTGTGCACTGGCTGGGGCTGGAGCTGCTGTCATTGCCATGGTGAGAGACTCCTCTCAGTCTGCACTAGTCCAGTCCTTCAGCACTCCCACCTGGACTGGGCATGGCAGCAAACTCAAAGCAGAGATTTCTGTGTGTGTGTGTGTGTGTGTGTGTGTGTGTGTGTGTGTGTGTGTTTGTGCGTGTGTTTGAACACGGGTCAGATAGCAGAAATAATGCAGAGTGTTTTGTGTTTCACTCAGCAGTGTTTTTCTGGTCCTGTGGGACCTAGAGAGATGCATACACACACACATACACACGTACACATACACACACATACTTTATACTCTTTATCTAGACGAACAGACCCAGGTGTGTGTATTCATGTGTGTCTATGATTGTGTCAGGGTGAGAGGGAATGTGTGTGGGTCAGAGCAAGTGTGTGTGTGTGTGTGTGTGCGTGTGTGTGCGCGGGCGGCATGTGTGTGTGTGTGTGTGTGTGTGTGTGTGTGTGTGTGACAGAGAGAGAGAGAAAGAGAGAGAGACACACAGAGAGAGAAAGAGAGAGTGATTCCCTGGAACAGATCTGGGACTGGACCCATTCTAGAGTTCTGTATTTACAGTAAATTTTAAGTAGCTTGGTTCTTTGGGTCTGTTTTGTGTTTCTCATGCTTGTTTGGCTGTTTTAGTGTGAATGTTAAAGGGTATGTGTGTGTGTGTATGTGTGAAAGAGAGAGAGTGTATCTGTGTGTGTGTGTGTTGGCTGACAAAACTGGACATCTGTGTTTATACGTGTGAGAAAGTATTATTTGTGTATGATTAGATGTGTCTGTGCTCTATTGAGTGCATGTGTGTATACATTTGTGTGTGTGTGTGTGTGTGTGTATGTGTGTGTGTGTGTGTGTGTGTGTGACTGTCTGGGGAGGAGGGATTTTGGCGCATTAGAGAGACAGAGTTTTTCTCTCTGAGAGACGCTGGGCATGTCGTATGGTAACCATGGAAACTAGGAGAGAAGAAAAGGCCTGGAGCCTGTTGAGAACATCTCTCAGTGATTTGCGAGGAGCCATTTTCTAAGAAAGAGAATGCCGTCGCTAGTCAGGGGGGACAGTTTGTGTTAGGCAGGAAATTGATCTCTCATTAACATTTTAAAGCAGCTTGTTAGATATTAAAAGTATTGCTTCAAATCATGTATGATATACATAATCCAAAAACAGGTCAGTTGTATTTACATAAGGCCTCAAAAACGTTGATTTTTTTTCCGATTGAAGATGTTTGTTTTTAACGCTTGATGACTGGTTATAAAATGGCTTGAATTTGGCAGTTCAGTGTGTGGATGTCGAGCAGTTGCATGACCAGTAGCGGTATCCATGGTAGCTATAGCATCAGACTCACCTTATCGACTGATGTGTCTGATGCTAGTGCTTACTCTGCTGCTGTTGCCACTGACAACAATGAACATGATTTTTCCTTTGACGCCGACCACTCTGGCGAAGGAAAACAGGGCGAGTCAGATTCGATGACTTGAGCCTTCGCTGCTTTCCATCGGCTTCCTCTGATGCAGGCTACTCCTTGCTACGTTAAAATGGCTTCAGATATTAAATGCACTGCAGAAATTCTCTTACTAGCTGAGAACAGAGACTGTTGCCTTCCACTTGATTTTCCATTGAAGAACCAATAGATTCACATGATTTTGTTAAGCCCACAAAGTGGTTAAAACGATTCTAGTGTTTGTTTTTAATAAAACACTTCAGAGATTTTATCAAGAGAGACTGATATGACTGGGCTATGAATGCCAGAGCTCTTTGTGGCAGAATGACTGGTTGGAACATCAGCTGCCATGGAAACAAAGAACCCCATAAAGACATAGTCAGGTCTGCCACCTGGTGGTGGATTCACAGTAATACACATCCAAACATTCTCATAGAGGGAGGGACTACATATCATCACCAGATTGTGTATGTGTGTGTGTGTGTGTGTGTGTGTGTGTGTGTGTGTGTGTGTGTGTATGTTACTCATACTGCATATATATGTGTTTTTCAATGAAAGTGTATTTAAATATTAATCTGTGTAGCATATTAAACAGCTTTTTTTTTTTTCTGAAGGCACGCACAGGTGATATTGGCAATGAAGCCAATAGGTCTTTTATTAATGACTACTGGTATGTCAACCTCTTCTCTTCTCTCCTCCCCTGTTTTCCAGATCCACTACCTGATGGTGCTGTCAGCCAACTGGGCTTACGTGAAGGACGCCTGCAAGATGCAGAAGTATGAGGACATCAAATCCAAGGAGGAGCAGGAGCTGCATGACATCCATTCTACGCGCTCCAAGGAGCGCCTCAATGCCTACACATAAGGCAGGCGGACGCCCGGGGGAGGAAGTCCAGCGATGTCACTTCCTGTCACAGGAGAGTGGTGACGCTGAGATGATCTCACTGGTGTGTCTCACTACCACCCCATGACAACCCATTCTTTCATACACAGACAGTATTGTTATTATTATTATTATTATTATTATTATTATTATGAAGAAGAAGAAGAAAAGGTAGTATACAAGCTACCTTTACCTTTGCGTTATGTTTTTTATTTACATTTTTACTCATTTTTACTAGGATTTTTTAAGGCGCTTTCATTTTTTCTTCAATTTCTCATTTCTGTTATCCTTTTTGTGAGATACTTTTTTTTCCTTTCTGTCATTTTTGTTTTATGGGTACGTTCTGGGGTATAAAGGGTTTCAAGCACATTTTCCTCCTGTGTGAGAGTGTCTCTTCAAAGATCTCGTTCTAAAGAACATCACACATGCAAGGGCCATCACTTCAGGAGACAAAAAATAACAAAACTAAAAAAATAAGCACTCTTTTTTTAACCATTCGTGGGGAGGGAGGCCCAAAACCAGCAGAATGCTTGCTAATTCTGTATTCTTCTCGTATTATTTTTATCTTCTGAAAGATATTGCAAATGTACCATAAAACTTTTTTTATTTACAGCTACTATTCAAGAGTCTAACCAAAATACTATAAGATAAAAGGTTATTATTTTTGCTCGTGGTGCCAAGCCTGTGTCTCAGTAGAGCCAGGTCTGACTGTCAAACACATCAGGGGTTTCAGCAGCCGTCATTTGACCCTACTGGCATTGCGACACAGTTGTGATCGTTCTGGAGCACATCTGACCCTGTTCTGGTGTGGCACCGATGCAGAACCAGTACGGAACCGTGGCCAGGTGGAGGCAGATGTGTTGCGAACTCAGTTGCTCTGTGAAGCTCAGTGTCAGACGGGTCTTATTGTGCGGTATGCACACCCGTCTTGTCACACATGCACGCCAAACATTTTAGAGCCCCTACTCTTATTTTCGTACAGTAGAGAATGAGAAATAAAGCAGGTAAGTAGGCAGTTTAGCAGTTTTCTGCTTTGTAAATAGCCCTAATGTAAATGTATACATGTACGTAAGCACTTCAATTTCAGGTAATAGCCTAATTCGTAATAAGAATCAAAACACATTCCACGTGTGGGTGAAAGGGGAAGACACACTGACGAGTCCAAGACAGAGGCGATATCCTGATGTTTTCTGAAGACAATACAGATTGGCAGGAGATTTCATTTGGGGGAAAAAAAGTCACAACAACCAAAATAAAATTAGAATAAATCAAAACTAAAATAATAAATAAAAAAGAAATAATGAATTAAAGAAGATCAAAAAGTTACACTATTTCCTGATGATGACTAAAAAAATCACTTGTTGTCTTGCTTATAAATCATTATGCTATTGGACTACAGAGGTGTCTTAGCATTCTTTTTACTGCCTGGCAATTCATGTTTTGTCAGTGTTCTCAAAGAGCTAGTTTTGTGCACTTATTGGATCATTTGTGAGCTCTCTCTAGGTGTAAGTGCATTGGTATTCAACCCTGCGTTGAATCTCTGTACTGTTAGGTAAACGACTGTGAATCTAGATGTTCTTTGTGGCATGGTCATGCATTAAATGGTAATCGTTTTACTGGAAACAAACATACAAAAAAAAAAAATAATACAGAATTCATTTTCACTTATTAATTTCCCTCTTGATTTGCTCTCAGTTGTTTTAACTTTGTTGACTTAAAGTGAAGAGTCAACTCTCCTTTTTTTTTTGGAAATCATGTGCAGTATTTCAACTCCTGTGCTCTCTCTGCATTTCACAAGTCTTCTCAGCTTGTAGATGGTAGTGTTTGAGTTGTGTCCGTTTGGTTTGTGGTGCGCTTCTTATCCATGTCCTGATCTTGCCTCCCTGTAATCTTGTTGGTCTTTTCAGTACTGACCTGACAATGCTTTCCGCTCCCTCCCCATTGTAGCCTTTTGTACCTTCACCAAGAATGCATAGTAGAAGCCTGTAACCATGGGTCTGTTCTGTACATACTTGTGCCAACCGCTTTAACAGTGGCTTTTCTCAACTGTAGGAACAAACTGCTTGCGTAAATAAAAAGATGCACTGGTGTACTTGTTCATAAACATGCTCTGGGTCATTTATTGTTTGATTACAATAGTGTGGGACTGGACTGTGTCTATGTGAAGAGGATAGTGGATGTTAAAAAAGTGATCTGTGACTTGCTCTACCCTAAACTGACAATGAGGACAGGCAAAAATGCTTTGTGTATATTAAGTCTGGAAGATGATCACATGGCCTTACTGTGTTGTTATTGATGTGAACATATTTACAAGTAGACCAATATCTAGACATGATTACATGAGTCATGGCAAAGATAATGCTAATTGGTGCCTGGTAGACTTTAGAGAGATAAACTCCCTTGGCAGCAGATTGAATACAGGTAGCCTACTCCTAGCCTAAATGGTTTTTCCAGAGATTGTCCAGGATAAAGATTTAATCAGATGTGCCATGTTAGAGTCAGACTTGGCCTTACCAGGACATCCGACTGTTACTCCAACACAAGTGAGCAATCCATAATAAACAGACACACCAACACACACACACACACACACACACACACACACACATGCAGCACACACACACACCTGAATGTGTTTGTTTCTTTCACCGCTAGGCATTCATCCCAGAATGATCTATTTTTGGTTTATTGTCTCAGATCTCTGCTGAAAGACGGTGTGGTGTTATTACTCTAACTCAACATAAAATATTTATAATTAACCTATGCCAATATTTTTGCTATCTGGACTATCATGAGAACAAAACACACCCAACACCTATCCCCCACCTAAACACACACAAACACACTCACACACGTACACACACACACACGCATACATAGCAGGTTCTTCCACGGTTTTTGGGGTCACCCCATACCTACACCCAGTCTAGTCTGACTCCCCCCCTTTTCCCATGTGATCTAATACATCATTCAGCACAGCGATGACAAGAACCTTAATGAGATTAGCACCCAAACACGGGCGCTAACCTTTGCCAGGCTGTCTGCAAGGCCTTGGTGTGGAGGAGGAGACACAGTTTCTCTGCTCTGCCAACAGGCGCCGCACATTCAGATCGTTGCTGCCGTCAGTGACCAAATATTCTCCTGCTAGCTTCATGGTAACATTACAGTTTTTGTTGATTGAAGCGATAAATTGCTCACATTTAGGTCAAACTGAAACTCAACAATTAGAACCTGTCAACTCTTTTTTTAAAATGACATTGGCACCAAACGATATACAGTATTTATGCACCTTTTGAATTACTCTTTCAAATCACTAACAACATACTGATTACTGATAACTACAATGAAGTAAGAATGAATGAGAATGTGTAGTGTTTTAAAATAAGTGTGTTGCACAATTGCAAACACAGTGCAAAGCAGTAAATGTGTGTAAGCTATGGTCGATGTAGCCTCTTTATATGTTTAAAATAAAAGTGAAGGGCCTATTGAGGACTTAAAAGTCTGTATATCTGTATGTATGTATGTATGTATGCACTGTTTGACATGATAGTGAGAGAGGTTATGTAGCTATTTAAAAGACTTGAGAGGTTCACAGACAGAAGAATCATGTCTGTGAACCTCTCACATGGCTCTCATATTTTCTTCTTAGTCACAAATGTACAAACACACACACACACACACACACACACACACACACACACACACACACACACACACACACACAGACAGGCACTCCTTCACTCTCATTTCAGACACAGCTGTAAATCATGGCCTAGGCTACAGCTTGCACCTTTGTGTCATCGTAAAGGTCTGCACGCAAGGAGACCTGACAGGCCACTCAAAAATACAAACAAAAATATAATCACTGGTAGATTGTCTGTACATGTAGGTCACTAGTGCTCCACTGCCATTACAATCAACCATGTAGATCAAATACTATGTCTCTGGTAACTGTTTTGAAGTATCAAAGTAATTCTAGAACAATTTGTTTCCAGTGTTTCAGAGTTTCACAAACTAAGTTTCAATATGAAGTTTCAGATCTGCAAGTCATGCGATCTAGCGCCACCAATGGGTAAAAGCTGGAGTTGCATCCATGAATGTACCTTTTGAACCATATTTCCAATATTCAAAAATTATTTTCCAACAAACTTTATTAAAAATAAAAACTAATTTCCACAGGTCACAATTTTAGTCTGTTCTTCATAAAATTTGGTAGAAAGGGTCTTTCTAACCAAATGACATAAAGGTTACCAACTGACGTTTCAATTTTCCAGAGTGTTCAACCGAGGCCTCTAATCAAAATTGGCAGCAAGGCCACCAAATGGTATGTGAGCTCATATCCCAGCAACAACTTGATGATCAGATCCAAACCAAGTGTCCAACTTTGGCTCCAGACCTGTCTGTGAGGACCTAGAAGAGTTTTGTATCATTTTGCAAACAACTGTTGAAGGTTTTGCACTGACAATGCAGGTGCACTTCCTCACAGGCTACTGTGGAGAACCCCCAAGGATGATTAATGGACGCTTGTCATGTCATTGTCTTTCAGGAGTCTTAGGTCTCGCGAAATAATGAATTGCTTTACACCACTACACACAAACGCCCCCAGATAGGCACCAGCTAACTATAAACACAACGTAGTGAAGGAAACAGCAGTGTTGTACTATAGAAGCTGTAGGGGGAACTTTGTAGAGGAAAACGCAAGCATAAACCTTGCACAAACCAAGAAAGTGAAGGAATGACCGATCCTGCATAGAGAGGCCTTAATGCAACTCAAAATTTGAGGTAGTCACAAAACATCATGTGAGGTCATATCATGGAAAATCTGTGACTGATTGCCACAAAACATGGTGTGAGCATTTGTCACATTGCCATTGGCCAAAAAAACATTATGTGTCTATGGCAACAGTGTCCAATTATAATGCTATAAGGCCCACATATTGCTGCTCGCAGACACATGTTGAAGTCTTTTTCAAGTGCCACTGTCTTGCTGCAGTAACAGATCATTTTCTTTGAAATCACCAGTAGTGATTCTTTTCATGGGTTGATTTTGAATATTGGCTTACTTGACTAGATAAAATTACTTGAAACTAGTAAAATTACCTTCAGTATCTGTCTGGTCAGAGTATTTTTCCCTCATAAAAATAAGTGAAATTACCTCAAAATTGTTGTTGTACTGCCCAAGTGGGTCAGTTCAAAACAAAATATACTGAAACAAGCCAAATAATTCTGCCTCAATAAGTAAATGAATCTTAAAATTCTGGGGAGTTACACTTGTAAAGATGTTCATTTTTTTTTAATGAAATGGATACAGTGAAGGAGTGGGGCCAGTGAACAATAATGGCTGAAAGGAGAGATGGCGGAGTGGACTGTCTGGTTCAGAGAACACGTGAGAAGGAGAATCTTCATTGGGTGCCTCAGGAGTGCTAACTGATTAGCCTGTGGCCCTAATACTAATTATTCCCTCCCTCCTCCCACAGAGCAACCTACTCAGCCAGGAGAAATCCCTCTGCTAATCCCTCCTCACCCTGTCCACACACACACACAGACACACACACTCACACACAAATGCTCACACATCACCTTTGCCCCTACCCCGCCCATGTCAGAGGGATATTGCAGCGGACTGGACAGTACGAATGAGCGAGGCTGGAATAAGGGAAAGAAAAGCAAAAAACTTGTGCACTCTCATGATTTGCTTTGGTGCTGGTTGGAGGGTATCTTTTTGGGATTTTTCGTGGACCTTCATCACCCACAATCCTTTGTGTTTTGCCTGGGAGCTGTGGCGTTGGTTTGTCCTCCCATGAGTGCGGATGTGTCCCCTCCGTGTTCTCCTCCACGGGTGACTGCGCTGTGAGGCTCGGCCTGGCCCCGACGTCTGAACCATGCGTCTGCTCGCCTCCCGCTGTCGCCTCCTACTCTTTCTCCACGTCCTCCTCTTCCTCCTGGGCCCCAGCCTTGGCTCCTGCCCGTCCCAGTGCACCTGTGTGTTCCATGGGCGTAGTGACGGCACAGGCTTCAGGTAAGATCGCTCACTCACCAGCCCTTAAGCTGGTTTACCCTTCAGAACAGGGACAACGACAACTACAATCATCTTAAGTAACCAAAATACAATAGCAAATTCATCTACAGCAAGAATAGGAAACATAAATATTTTTGGGGAAATATTGGTACTTTGATGAAGAAAACACATGCACAATAAACAAACTAAATTACTTTGAAAAATCTGTTTTATGATAAATAGAAATGTGTTGATTAATTGTGAAATATCGACCTCAAACGCATTAGTAACCCTTGTCTGAATTACTGCTGCATGAGAAGTTAAATTTGTGAGAGAAATCTCTAGAATATAATTATGAGTATTGTCCAAGCATGATGGCGTCATGATATGTTTTTGTTTATTTTTTTATTCAATGGTTGGTTGATGGATGGATGGATCAACGGATCAATTGATATATTCATTGGTTGATTGATTGATTGATTTGTTGTGACATGTTATAGTAAGCCCAGCAGTTTGGAGGAGCTCTCTTGTGATCAGGTTCATCACATCAGTTTGCTAATAAACGGTCCAGTGCATTGGCTAGCTCCTCATCTGCACATCCAGTTACAGTTACAGTTAAAGTAACATTCAAGCAAAGGGTCTGTGGTTGCTAAATACTTTCCTAACTTCATTTCATTTCGGACTTTTATTGGCTGATTTGTTCATGTTTTTTTTACTTTAGCTTTGTCTTTGAACCCTACAGCATTCTGCATCAGTTTTAATTTGTCAGTGGCAGAATGTAAATACAGACTTTAGATTTAATGGAATTGGATTATCAAATAGTTAATGTATTCGTATTTATTTATCTAATTAATATGCAAACCTAGTCTCTCCAAAGGACTCTGACACAGGGTTCATCATTACACATTAATTACACTATGTAATTTAGTCGAACAGATCTAATTAACTAATGCCAAAATAATTAAGCCGATCTGCTATTCCCCCTCATTATTCTATCTTTTTTATACAGCCTTCTTGGGAAATTGGAATTGGAAAACAAATTAATTAATTCATGCAAGTTAGGAAGTTACAGCAAATTCATTGCAATCCTGTGTAACATGTTTACATTGGTGTTTATAGTTTCCAAAGCAACGTATGACATAAAAAAACAACACATGGCCAAATATGCTGTAATATTCAGATGTACCTAAATGCCCTACCATAACCTCACAGTCCTTAGTCATGAACAGTCCTACTGCAGTTTTCTTTGCTGAAGTAAATATTAAGATTATTTCATAATACAATGTACAAGTACAAAGGTCTTACACTGGTAGAAATAGACTTTCCTACATTTATTTACCTCAAAATTTTTGCCATTGGCTGATGATACATGTGCCCTGATAACTACGTACCTGCAATGTCAGTCAATGCCTCTGATTTGTAAGTTGCCTGATATGTCATGCCTTTTGATTCCTGCAATCCTGCTTATTTATTCAGAAAAACAAAATGTGTGTTTCAGAGTGTGCATTCTGTGTGTGTGTGTTCCAGGTCAGTGCTCTGTAATGACCAGGACATGTCGGACATCCCAGTGAACGTTCCTGTGGACACGGTGAAGCTGCGTGTGGAGAAAACGGCGGTGCGTCGTATCCCAGGCGAGGCGTTCTACTACCTGCCAGAGCTACGCTACCTATGGATCACTTATAACTCCATCATCTCTGTGGACATGTCTAGCTTCTACAACCTGAAGGTGCTGCACGAATTGCGTCTGGATGGCAATGCCATCCCAGCCTTCCCCTGGGAGTCGCTGCGTGAGATGCCCAGTCTGCGTACCCTTGACCTCCACAACAACCGCCTGACCAATATGCCTGCTGAGGCCATCCCTTACCTGGTCAACATCACCTACCTGGACATCTCTAGCAACAAGCTGGCCACTCTGCCCTCCGACCTGCTTGACCTCTGGCCGCCCTTCTCAGGGGTCATGCCCAGCAGCAACGACAGCCGGGTGGTCCTGGGTAAGTTCTCTTGGCCTCCGTATCATCTGACATATAGCCTCTCCTTTGGTCCAGAACAAGAATGATTGAATTCTTTGAATAAATATTAATTTAGACTGATTAGACTGACTAATTTAGAATAAAACCTAATTTAGACTGTTTACACCATTGGCCTGTGCTCCTTATATTACAGATGTTGTTTCTTTCAAGGTATACAGAGAGTGATAATCTGATGAGGGAAGGGTGTGGGGCAAGAGAATGTTGTATAGACACAGGCATTGAGAGGTCATCAACAGGTCTAATGCAATGTGACAGAAAACCCTGCAGGCGTGGTGGGGTAGCTGTAACACCACAGTTCCAGAACCCTCACATTGCAAGTCTGCGTTGCTTTGGATGACAGCATTTGCTAAGTACTGGCCACTTTACTGTACATACTGGCAAGTGAAGGATACAGAATTTGTGTAATATAATATGTTTAATATAGCCTTTTGAAGCAATTCTCCTTTGTGTTACATTTAGATGACATATGCCCACAGTCCTCCATCCACAGTGTGGGTTTCTCTTCTAGAGACTGCTAATGTCTGTAGCCTTGCTCACACAGATGTGATACATGATATAAACACATATTATACTGGATTTACCAACTCTCACATACAGTAGATGCAGGCATTACAAACATGAGAGTACTACTGTTGAATTGGACAATATGATCAAGTTTTTTTTGTTGCCAAAAAGGTTAATTTCACGTCTGTATTGTCTTCTACATCTTTGTACTGAAAACCAGCCATACTTAACTTCTGTGTCTTCTGACAAATCTGGCATGGACTTTTTGTTTGGATAAAATGTGAAAGTCCAGGTCAGGCTAACCTAATTAGGACTTTGACACTTAATCAGGCGTCAGGCACGATAGATACCTCAGGTCAAGCTCTGAGTGCCACGCTTTTTCCCAAGCCAACTTTTATGATATGAGGCTGCTATACCTTACTTCCAACACTCAAGATTTAGCAATGACAATTAATGGGCCAAATATATAATAAGATAATCTGGTAAAGCCACAGACATCTGGGCTGTGAAGCTCTGTGTTAGGACACAAATGTGTAGAAAGATGCAAAAAACTGAGTTGGTCAACAATGTTGTATATGAGAGCATAAGGTGACTTATGACATACTTTTACTATTGTATAGAGCTGCTGAAAACAGAGATTGTCAGAGTTGTGCAGTCATCTGGATGTAAGATGCATTCTAACATACATCTACATGGTGGCCAGATCAGGCATTTAAGTGTCTGCACCTGTTTCATGCAGAGTGTAGTATGTGTATTTGGTGTATGTCAGCATAATGTGGGAGTGAGTACAAGCAGGTTGGTTAAGGGTGTAGTGTGTACTTGAGGGTGGAAGATAAGCAAGGGCTGTGGAGGGTCAAGGTTGGTGTGTATTTGACAGTGTTGGAAGCCAGGAGGGACTGGGTAAAGATGTAGCATGTGTTTGAGGATGTGGTATGTGTTTGTTTGTGTCATATTAAAGCCTTTTATGCCGCTAGTCGACTTTTTGGGGTTTAATTTGCCTTGAGCGAAGACTGACAGGATGTGTGTGCGAGAGAGACATGGGGTAGCCTAGCGACCACATACCACAGACTTGACCCCAAGTACTCGTACTTATGGGCACTTGCATGTGTATGTGGTAAGTGTCCGCACACTGGTAACAACCCAAAAAGCTAACGTTATTGCATTAAAAACATGGCACAAGGTTTCAACCCACCTGGGTCCTCTTCAGGCAAAGAAGAAGACTGAAGAAGACCCAGAGAGGTCGAAACTTTGCACCATGTCATAACATAATCCGATAACATAATTTTTTTTTTTGGATACAGCAGTGTGCGGACACTTACTCTTCTTTTTGTCTGATACTTCTCTGTCCTGCACTTGGCTTTAGTGAGGTGGCATGTGCATACCTTTAGTAAGACTGTACACTGTTGCTAATTGTGCCACCGCTCTCCCAGAATTTACAGATACAGAAACCTTGATAGTACAATTGCCATTCTCACATGTGTCTGTGTGTCTGACATGTTGATGAAAGAGGCTGATCGCGGGCACAGTGAATCCATGAGGATGTAGATTTGGTGGACGGAGGATGGCCTCCTTGCTCTAGAAGCGTGACAGTGAGGGAGGCAGGGGATGGTAATGGAGAGTTTGAGGTCAGTGTCTCTAATCCCAGCGGAAAAAGCCGGCTGTGCTCGCTGCCGCGGCCGAAGGAGAGGGGGGGATTAGGAAGGGCCTGGCGGAGAACACATGCAGTTCCCAGAGGAGGACAGGCGAGGCTGTAAACACCCCACTCGCACCTGTCCACTTTTTTGTCTCCTTTTCCTCCTTTTCTGTTTTTTCTTACTTCCTTACCAATTTTAAACTCCTTTTCATGTGTTGTTGCTATCATCAGTAAGGGACTTATTTTCATTTTTTGAAAAGTGCTGAAATGTATGAAATTATGCCATTCATGTGAAGAGAGCACTAAATAAAAGGTTATTTTCGGTGACCAAAATAAATGTTGCATCACCAGCTCCTGGAAAGCAAAATATAAGATCAGATTTGCTGACTGTATTGCGTGATTCGTGTTAACATGCATTAGCATGTGAACATGACAATGAGGGGATTTGTTACATGTTTCAGATGGGCTTCACTCATACACCTCCAAGTTCTAAGCACTTTGAAGGGTCTCGTTAACATTTCCCTGAATTCACGATTATGTACTGAATGTAAGAGCTAGAACAATACGCTAACACCTGAGCTAGAGCTATATTTAGTATCTGCCAGGTTTCCCTCAGTTAAGAACGGGCTAAGCT
Organism: Tenualosa ilisha; assembly: GCA_015244755.2. Classification (NCBI taxonomy): domain Eukaryota; kingdom Metazoa; phylum Chordata; class Actinopteri; order Clupeiformes; family Clupeidae; genus Tenualosa; species Tenualosa ilisha. The sequence continues at coordinate 755,115 of PYXC01000089.1, read as the reverse complement.
GGTAATGGGGCTTCCGTAAACAGTGTGTGTATCTTTGTGCTTGTGTGCGTATGTGTGTGCATGCGCAGGTGTCCTTTGTGTTTGTGTGCGAATCAGAGACAGAGTGTGAACAAGCTTTCTCATACTTTGTGTGTGTGCGTGTGCGTCTGAAACCAAGAGGATGAAGTGGGACCACTTTTAATGGTTTTTACACCCTGAGGTTGATCTCATTCCCATCCTCTGCACGACTAATGTCATTTAGAACTATTTAACAGACACACAGACTCTCTAGCTATCTGAGAAGATCACTGTAAAGCACTAGCAAAGATGCTGCCTATAGGCTATGTCAAACAAACAACAGATTCATATGAAAGACAGTGGGCTTATTTCAATAGAATAACAGAATGAGTAATTAGATATTAATCATATCAAGCATATGCAAAAGAAGATCCCTCTTAAGTCTATGGAACAATTATCCTAGTGGATAAGAGCATTTAAGTCATAGGCACGCATACTAATAATAGGCCACATCTGATAATGCTTCACGTATCTGCTTAGAATCTAGTCACTGGTGTGTTGTCCTTATCCAACATGCAGGGGAATGAGGCTCTGTGATAGGACTGGGCAGGATAATAACCAAAAAAAGAGAGAAAAGAGAAAAACTGACATTCATAACTACGAATCAATGTACTTTCCTGAAACAAGAAAAGAAACAAGTATTTTTTTGTTGGTAGTAAAATGATCATGAGCATCGGTCATAATTGCCCAGCCCTACTCTGTGATCTATTCTTCTCTATTTGTCTGCAAAAATTCGACATGGGTTGCAGGTCTACAGGCACCAGACAAATAGTATCCCATTGGAACAGAGTTTCAATGGCTGTTTGGCCTGGTGCTTAGGCTACTTTTTAAGAGTCTTAGACAGACACTTCCCTTTGTGAGTTTTCATCACAGAGTGTGTGTGAGTGTGTGTGTGTGTGTGCTGGGGAGTGGGGGGAAGGCTGTTCACACCTAGATCCAAACATCTCTCTCTCTCTCTCTCTCTCCCCCTCTCTCTCTCTCACACACACACCTCTTGGAGTGTTGTATTAACTCACTCAACAGCTGTCTCAGCCTGTCTGCTGCTGTTGTGACAGTCAGTGTATGTGCGAGCATGTACTGTATGTGTGTGTGTGTGTGGTTATAGACACATATATGACCCCATATAAGCAGTGTTTATAGGCTGCACCTGATGTTCCACTACATGGGATAGTGAACTCTGCTTAAGCTTTTGAGTTTCAGTGTCAGTGAGTGCAAAAAACTTCTCTCAACCCTGAGCCACAGAAAAGCTGTCAATGAAGGCCCAACAGTTAGGCCTAACTGCCTAAAAAAAACAGCTTGACTCTTGACTTTTATTACACCTTAATACAACATAATTACAAATGTAACTGATTATACATCGTTAATGAAGGCCCATGTGTCAAATCTTACAACCATGCTCAGATGTATATATGTGAATAAAATCTCTCCTCTCTTCCTCTCTTAGGACTCCAAGACAATCCCTGGTACTGTGACTGCAAGATCTCTAAACTGATTGAACTCTCCAAGATAGCCGACACGCCCATAGTTCTGATGGATGCCTTCCTCGTGTGCAATGGCCCAGAGAACCTGGCGGGGGTTCTGTTCCAGCGGGCTGACCTTGACCAGTGTGTGAAGCCATCGGTACTGACCTCGGCCACAAAGATCACGTCTGCACTGGGCAGCAATGTGCTGCTGCGCTGCGATGCCAATGGTTACCCAACACCCAACCTCACCTGGACCAGAGCCGATGGATCGGACTTCAACCACACAGGTAGGACACACACCTGTGCTAGCAGCACTCACCTGTGCAGGTAACCCATTTAAGCACAGGCAAAATACTTACACAGTAAGTTACACAGGTGACATATTCTGTTCAAGTAACACACACATACACAAGTAAGAATAAAAGCACAGGTAACTCAGATAAACTCAGGCCACAAACATTAGCACAAACTATACATCAGCACAATTAGACACGTATAACTAAAACCCACCAACCTCATTTCTGACCTACATGGCAACACTAAAAGCACACGCAGTAAGGGCTTAAACAGACAACTTACAACATTAATCTCTTAATATGACTCTATCAGCCTACTGACCAGTATTCGTAGTAAGTCACAGGTTAGAATATACATTCTTGGTAAGTATATAGGTCATCCTGGGTTTAATGTACAGCATGTACGTCATTGGTCAGTATGTAAAGCGCTGACCATTGCCGATTTCAGATCGTTCTGGAACTTAGCGGGAGAAAGATGGTCAGCATGTGTATTTGTGTATGTGTTCCTGTGTGTGATCATGTGTGTGTGCAACAGACAACAAGACAGTCAACGTGAGTAAAAGAAACTGCATAACTGAAAGTATGAGCTTTAAATAAATCATCATTAGTTATTACTTGGCTCTTCAAAGTGCTGTAGAAACATTAACGTCCTTGTTTTTCATAATGTCCAAACTGTTCTCATGGTCATACAAAGTTCTGCTGTCTGTATGATGGACTAGTCTAGTATGTGTATCTACATGACTTAAGCCTCTGAATGACTGCTGGCATAGTTTGAACATATGCAAGCCATGCCAAGTTTCAATGATGACATAAGATCTCACACTCTCCTGCCTGAAATGCAGCTGACAGAATTGGCATAAGTGAAGGAGAGAGAGAGCGAGACAGTGTGTGTGTGTGTGTGTGTGTGTGTGTGTGAGAGAGAGAGAAAGAGAGAGAGAGAGAGAATCTGTGTATGTGTGTTTGTGTGTATAAGAAAGTGAGAGAGAGATCCTCTTCATGTTCAGCCAAGGGAGGTTCTATGAAGGGCCTGTGAAATCATTCAGAGAAAAACAACACAAATAGTCCCAGTGATCCAGGGGAATCATTAAGGTCATTTTGAAATGCTGCTGATGCCTGAGCATGAGCCTCACCAGGGTTTAAAGGTAGATGAAGGAAGCTTTGGGAATGTGTGTGTGTGTGTGTGTGTGTGTGTGTGTGTGTGGTAGCAGACTGAAAGCTGCACACACAACAGATCATACTGACATGGATCGAGTCCAAATCTAAGATATATGGTGAATGTCACAAATTTAGGACCAGGGCTTTTCATATGTATACTTTATGCAAGAATTTTTATTCCAGTAAACATGAAGCAGTGACTGTTAGATGCTGATATAAAAGATGTCTTACCTTATAGAAATCTCTGAAACTGTTGTTCTGCTTGATTATTCATTAGTTACTTCATTAGTTACTTGTTTGTTAATGCCACTTGTCGCTTGTTGTGCTGGTTGAATTTGTCATGACTTGTTCATCCCACCTTACTGCTTTCACTTATTGCTCTACTACTTGTTTTCTTACCTGTTTACATTTCTGACATCTTGTCTCTGATCACCTAATAGTGGTCCAGGAGTCGCCTGGAGAGGGAGTTCGCTGGTCCATCATTGGCCTAAACGGGATCCTCTACAAAGACGCTGGAGACTACCGCTGCAGGGCTAAAAACGTAGCAGGGAATGCAGAGGCCTACATCACCCTCTCCGTGGCTGGGGATGGTGTCTCCACCACCCTCTCCCCACAGATCACCCCCAGAAGTCCTGAGGGGGATACTGGAAGGGGGTCAACAACTGCAGTCACAGGGCCCACACCCCTCTCTCCACCTTTATCTACAAGCTCGACAACCACCACCACCACCACCACCACCACCACACTGGTCCCCACAACTGCCAAGAAGGGGATTGGGCCGGGCGCAGGGATCCAGAGGTCTCCCCCTGCTGCTTCCCGAAAAGGTGGGAAGGGGGCCAGTGCGGAGGACGACAAGAGCAAAAAGAAGCCAGTGGATGCCAAGCCTGGCCTGAAGGACATCCAGGTGGTGGAGGAGACGGTGGACAGTGCTGTGGTGGTGTGGATGGCGGAGGGGATGCCGGGCGATGCACCAGTCTCCATCCTGTACACCGCGACAGGGGAGGAGGACGAGGAGGAGACGCGGATCAGCACGCAGGCTGGCCGCGGCAAGGAGCTCCTGGAGAACCTGTTGCCTAGCCAGAGCTACAAAGTGTGCCTGTCCACCAAGGCCACGGCACCAGGCAAGGAGCAGTGCGTGGAGTTTCTACGCTGGGTGACGGTGAAAGCCCGGTGCTGGTGATCGCCAGCGGCATCGCCTGCGTTCTCGCTGTGCCGCTCATCCTGCTGCTCACCTACAAGATCGTTTGCCTCTACTGCCGAGGCTCCAGCGGGAGGGGAGGGGACGAAGGGGACAGCCAGGAGGATCTGTCCAAGGAGTCCTATGTCAAGTTTGAGACACTGACCATGAAGCAAAGGACGCTGAACGGGCACGTGCCATCGCACGATCTATGGTCGCGACGGCAAACCGAGTCTGAGCGGATGCTGCTCTGCTCTCGCTCCAGCATTGACTCGCAGATGACCTACAAGAGTGACAGCTCACGGTCAGAGTATCTCTGCTAGCTGGGGCTTATAACAAGACTTATCCAGCTCACAGGTCACAGGTCACATGCCCCCTGTGGGGCTCCAAGGCACCCTGGGTTCAATTGTGTTATAGCTATAGCTACTACACACCAGGCCGATGGTTTGATGTTTGATAGTGTGGGGCCAGTCAATGCTTGTCTTTGACATACTATGAAATATGCCTGAAGTGAGCATGCTATAAGACAGTTTGAGACTGAATGACAGACTGGTTCTCTCTCAACAGTTCCTGCACTGACCTGTTGATTAGGTCTGGTTCTGGGTCTTCTGGATTAGTTCCAGTATAATTGGAACCGTGGGGACCATAGAGTACAAATAGACTCAACTGCCTCTCAGATTCCCCAGAATGACGAGATTAAATTACCAGAGAGGAACCCAGAGGAACATTGGTTCTTCCGATTGCGACAAAGGATCTCTTCGAGGTTTTAGTGAGGTTTTACTAGCTGTTAATTTAAACACAAAGGAGCAGAGTATTAATTCACATAGTGAGATTTTCATTAGTAGATAAAGAACGTCACTGAGAGCCAAACCTCATCATTACAAATGTACTAATGTGTTCCTCAACTGGAACGAGCCAGGTAACCTTGAGGCGAGCGTACCTGCCGCACAGAGCCTTAATGAAAAAC
>PYXC01000089.1:730000-745000 GCA_015244755.2 Tenualosa ilisha | reverse complement strand
GGGAGAGAGAGAGAAAGACGAGAGACTGAAGAAGAGACTTTGAAAGAGAAAGTGTGTGTGTGTGTGTGTGTGTGTGTGTGTGTGTGTGTGCGTGTGTACGCACCAGTGGGATGGCCACAGACTGACTGGCTGGTTCATTTCTGTGCTTCTCTCTGTCTGAGCTGGACCTTGTCTCATCGCTTCTCTTGGACTACTGGAATATATACTAATGTGATCAGACCTACATCTTTACTTTAAGATCCACACGTGCTGTGAGTGAGTGTGTGTGTGTGTGCGTGTGTGTGTGTGTATGCGTGTGTGTGGGGGTGACCCACGGCGGAGGAGTAGGATGCGAGCCGGGCATGTGGGGTGGCGCTGGCGGGCCAGAGTGTGAGCGCTCGGCTTCGCTGCCCGCGGATGGCACACACACACACCGGCGGGGGGATGGGACTGAGACAGGCGAGGAGCACTGCCACCCTGCTGCTGCAGCTGCTGCTGGGGTGTGCAGCCGTGGCCAGGACAGGCGCCGCACCACCACCACCACCACCACCACCGCAGCAGTGCTGGAAAGGAAGGACATGGGCCAGGGGCAACTGGAGCTGCATCAGTGAGTGTGTATGTGTGTGTGTGTGTGTGTGTGTGTGTGTGTGTGTGTGTGTAGCTGTGGGGGGTGGGAGTGGTTGCATATATTATTTACTGTATATATGTGCATGTTTGCTGGGACACTTGTACACCTCTCCAGAAGAGTGTGTGTGTATGTGTTTGTGTGTGTGTGTGTATGAGAGCAATGGTTGTATGTATGATGTACTGTATATGTGTGCTTGTGATTGCTGGGACACTTGTACACCTCACCTGAAGAGTGTGTGTGTATGTGCATGTGCGTGTGTTGTGTGTTTCTGTGTGTGTGTGTGTGTGTGTGTGTGCGTGTGTTTGTGTGTGAGTGAGTGTGTGTGTACGTGTGTGTATGTATGTGTTTGTGGTGGTGGCAGGGTGGAGGCGGGAAGTGGAGGGTGGAGGGGTGTCTGGTGTGTGTGTGTGAGTGTTTTTATAGAGTGGTCAATATCGCTAAATGATTGATTGGTCTGTTAAGGATTCTGTGTTTCTCCAAATATAGATAGATAGATCCACAACATAGATAGATCCACAACATGTCACACACATGACATACTAAAATTATGAAATTATGAAAATACAAAGGAAAAATCCTATTCTGTGTGCATTTTGGGTCCTAAGTTCTTGGCGTGAAGGTAGTGTAAAAAATGTGTAGAGGATGCTATGGGAACCCTCGTGCAAAAGTGAAAAGTGTTGTAAGTGCATGAACATTTCCAGAGCAGATTCTGAGTATAAGTAGGCTACATATTATAAAACACAGCAATGTATATTATAAATAAGCAGGGGGATGGGGTGGTCGTGCAGTGGGCTAATATAGCCATTTAGAGTCCAGTCCAGTTTAGCTGTGGGTGAAGATTCATGAAGAATGGATTTTTTTATTGCCTTATTGCCTCACCTTTCTCATTTTTAAAATGTATTTTTTAAAATGTATTTACTCTCTTTTTTTTATTCTGAATGGTTCTTTCAGTCATAATGGTGTCAAGTGTATTCTATAGGCCTATGACTCAAAATCACATGTGTTGTCACTTCAGCTTGACTCAACACTAAATCTGCTATGTAATTGTTGCCGATGGTGACACATGACAATAAAAGATGCAAATTCTGACATGTCAGGCAACTAAACACAGCCATTAGATTATCCTAAATAAGGACGACAAACACAGCCATTAGACTATCCTAAATGAGGTCTTAGTGATATTTCACATCTGTTTCCTCATTTCAGGTATGGTCTGTGCACATCAAAATCAAATATTTTTGAAAATGACACTGATATTTAATAACTGTAGGTGCAGTCAAAGCACCATTTTTAGTTAATTCCACCTCTAACACAAATCAGACACCATAGGGCTGTAACCTGGGTTGTTGTTGAAAGCCCTTTTGCTAGACAGGATCTTACACAACATCTCCCACACAGTCAAACAGGAATGCAACAAACATATGCCTGGTGTGTCAAAATGTGTGTGTGTTCTTCTGTTAGTGTTTCTGCCAGATAATATCATTGTAAGGAACACCTTAACCTTTGACCTTTGTCCTTTATTGTATTTGAAAATGTTATGGAACACACACATACACACACACACTCTTAGAGAGAACATATTAGTTTTGAAGGGTATTATTACAGAGTTGAATTGTTTTAGCAAAGGATTCCAGACACAACCATGGTAGAAATGGGTTGATCAGTGATTGTTGTACTGTGCCGTTATCCAAATAGAGGTAATAGCCTCCAAACTGCCTAGATGTCTGTATTAATCATGTATATTTGACAAAGCATCCAATTAGCTTTAGGACTGGATTTTGTCTTAATATTTGTCAACACCCATCCATTTCAGTGTGACTCTCTTGTCACATGGCCTGCCTGAAAAGGCAGTTCTGCTGTCATGGAGATATGTGATTGTTTGGTCTGCATCATTATTTTGCTCTGTCTTATTATCATGTGTCCCCCTAAAAGCCCTGCTTGGAGAAGAAAAGAAGGCTTGATTAATTGAATAGCAGAGGCCACAAGACATTCCTCTTCCTCCTCAGGTCTTTGCCATAGGCACCAACATCCATTACATTGCAGGGTTGACCTTGAACTTTATTAGCATATAACCTCTCCATGGGTTGAAGGGATATTAGGTCTCAGAGCTGGGCAGCCTGGTCCCACAAGCCACATGGACTAACGGAATCCATTTCAAAGAAGTCAAAACATACACACTCTAGAAACTTCAGATTCTCAGAAAAGGCCATGATCTTAGGGACAAGTTTGGACCTGGACCACCTCACTACATTATATCCGTTGATCTATGTTCCAATCACCTCTCTCAGCTTCCTCTAAAAATCCACTTTACTCTCTGAATACAACAAATCTGCCATGGTAAACATGTGATATTTCTACTTCCTTTTCAAAACAGGTAAATAAATTTAAAGGTGTGTTGTGTAAGGGTGACCGGCACTAGGGCTGCACCAATATGTTGTTGACCATTAAATTAATCAAGATTAATTTTGCTAATCGACTAAGCGAGTATGAATATGCCCTGTCCAACACACAAGCTTGGTGGTCCTCAAGTGCAACACTTCTGCACTTTCTGCTGCTGGAGCCTTCAGCTTCGATGAGAATCAGGGTCAAGAAATGTAATGATTTAACATTTAATTTCCATACATAGGAATTTCATACGCATAAAGGGCACTGCAAAGATGTGTCACAGGGGTCTGTTTTAAGGCCAAAGTCATTTGGCTACTAGTCATGTGTAGAAAAGTACAGTAAAAGGATGCCGTCACTCTTGCTTAAATCCCTTGAAGTCTGTGTTCAAAGAACACAAACAGTTAAAGCTTTACAGATGCAAACCAAATCAAACAAACAAAAACACAAGTCAACCAACAATATAACAACATCTGATATCTATCCAAATATTAACACTTACTATCCATGAATATTCTATGAATATGATCTTATAACATAAGAATGTAACATAACATGCCATACCATAATATAACAAATCAAAACTAATTTGCTTGCTGACTTCTCAGCTTTTCTCAGTTTTATTTGTACAGAATATACTGAGTGCATCATTGTCTATTAGGTCAAGGAATTTCTAGGCTTTCTGTCTTCCTCTACATCTGTGCAACATTTCAGAGTGACAACACAGATCTCAGGATACACAGGCCTTCCACTGTCAGGCTTTCATCTCTCTGGTGGTTGCTAGGATACTCTCACTTTCCTGCTAGCAGGCTGAATTGAGCCAAGGTCTCCCGTCATTAATTTCCCTCATTCTGAATGAGAACATCTACAAAAGCCCATTGTGAGATCCTAGGTGAAAACGCACAAATTCAGAGTCCGGACAACAAATGGCATAAAACTGTCTGAGCATTTTCACCTCTTTGTCTGGGGCATGGCATAATAGATTTGACCTTTGACCATCACATCATCATTCTTGATGCTGAGAGATTTTTTTTGCCACTGAACTAATAGGTGGATATTTGTTTGAATCCTGCAAATCATAGAAAGCTAGTCTTATTCGATTTTTTGTCACCCCCGTCAACAAAAGATAATTTAATCTTATTTGAACTTAATCGGAAAGTGGCATAGGTACAAATTTATTGCTACCAATGTCAATGCTGCTTGTTCTCTATCAAAGAGTGAAATTACAATTGAATAGGACCATGAAAGCCCTAAGGTTTACTAGAATTGAGAGAATTCAGAAGTTTACCAGTGTGTGTGTGCGTGTGTTTACATGTGCATGCAACTGTCTGCCTGTCTACATGTGTGTATCAGATTTACTTTTGGATCTCTTGCTGTAGGTCCGGAGCCCTTCCTCATCTTTGGACATGGGAATGCGATCTTTCGCATGGACCTGGACGGGCTGGACCAGAGGCGGGTGGTGGCCAGAGCAGGAACATCAGTGCACCTCGATTTCCACCTGCCTTCTGGAGTGGTGTACTGGGCCAATGGACAAACTGGCATCATCAGCAGAGCTGCCACAGATGGGACAAAAAGACAAGTAAGTTTAACCAGTGCATCCTCATATCTCCATACACATTTATTTACCTTGTGAAAGGAGACAGCAGTTTTCTGAGCATTCACATTCACAGTCACATTCCACATTGAATTCATATTCAGAGTTATTCCCTCCACTACATCTTCACTTTCACCTTCTAAATCTTCACCTCCCTCATATTCAGTGGCAAAGAGGGAGCAAAAAAAAACCTGATGTGAGCACCGCCTAAGTTATATCATATCACCCCATCCCCTCTCTCTGTCTTTCTAGAAGCTTCTTATTGCAGAGAAAGGGATCTCAGGCTTGGCAGTGGACTGGATTCACAATGTTCTCCTGTGGACCAATCAGCAGACTGGCACCATTCACAAGGCCAAGCTAAATGGCAAAGATGAGAGGACCCTTCTGAGACAGCTATCCCTGCCCAGCAGTATAGTCACAGACCCCAATGAGCAGTAAGTCTGCCATTCGACCTTTATCTTTACTCAGTGTTGCTGCAATGTGGACTCTTCATTCATTCTTTGATTCTTGAGTTCATTTGACTCCTGCCATGTCACATTAGAGTGAGTCAGATAAGACTCAGGGTCGTTCTTTAGCCCTGCGTCACTGACTCACAATCACGCAGCACTTAGCGTACAATATCCCTGCATTTTTTCCCCACAGGCTAAGTGACTGTTGGCAGCCATCTTGTTTGCCTCCCAGTTGCTATAAATGCTTGGTGCCTCAGACGGTCGCATTCCTTCAGACATGGCTGGCACTTTGGTGCTAGATCTGCTCAAGTGCTCCTCACATACCAGCAGCAGAGAGGGGCCAGTCTAGTTTCGGCCCTTGTAGCACAATCAAAGGACCTCTGTGTGCTGCATGAGCTCCCTGACATGCAGACGGCCATTTTGTTTCAGTGTCACAACATTTGCTTTTACTGACAGCTTAAAACGGATGACTTGTGTGCAAACTTTACGTCACTCTCCAGTGTATGTTCATATTTTGGAAAACCTGCACCCAGGTTAGAGATGAAGAAACATGCAAGAATAATAATATCAGAAGATGCTTTTAGAAATAGACATTTCTTTCAGTTCACTTTTCATTTCTTCTTCACTGAACAGTTGGAAACGATTTTCTCTAGAAACAATTCCTGCATTAAAGTGTGAAGTTTTGATAGTAAAATCTGCAGCCCTAAGGGTGTTTTCCTTATTCCTCCAGATTTATATTTTGGCTGTCAGATGGGGTGATTCCAAGTATCCAACGTGCGACATCAATGGGGAGATGGACACAACGGTTCTGAAGATCCCAGACCAACTGGAGACACTAAGCATAGATTACTCAGATCGAAGACTCTTCTGGATCCAGCAGGGTTCCGAGAACCACAGAGCCATCGGGTCATGTGACTACAATGGGAATATCATCAATGTATTCAACCAGGCCCTACAGTGAGTGACTGACAGCTATCAATTTATTTTACGGTCATGTAGTTCATGTTTAGCTCAGTTTTCCTATAAATGGTCGGTGGATGATTAAATAATTTATCCATGAAAAGGTAAATAAATGAATGAACGAATTAATGACCTTTTTCACACAAATTTACTGCACTAAATCACACATTTTTTTTCTATCTGCTCACCTCTTCTCAAGTCACAAATTGCATTTCCTAATATTGTGCTCCACTGCATAGTTTTCCCTCTTGTGAAAGAAGACCTTGCTCTTGCTTTGACTCTGTAGATCGAAGACTCTCAGGATGTCTGTGTTCCTGGACTTTGTGTACATCACAGAATCAGCATCAAAGAACATCATTAGACTGGACAAGTACGCAGGTGGTGCCATGGAGACTGTTAACTCCAAACGTTTGTTGCACCCTCCGGGAGACATCCGAGTGGTACATCCCCTCCAACAACCTGTGGTGGAGAAAATGGTTCTCCCCGCTTCAGGTCAGCAGTCTGGCTCTTGCTGATAGAATCAGCTAATTTCCCCTCTATGTACTTCCAGGAGTATGCTAAAATGTTACGAAGATAACAACAAAGAAGCCACCTGCATTAACAGCAGATTTTCAGCAGCCTGTCAGCAACAGGCTATATCTGTAACTGCAGGCCACCCTGACCTTTTCTATCTTGTCCTGATCATTACAGCATATAACAAAGCAAAATCTGACATCAATGTTATCCCTCCTCTCTTACACACACTGCAAGGGCTGTGATTGGATGAGTTTGTCCACTCGCTTTGTCTAGTTTGCCAGTGTTCTTTAGCAGCCCACTTTTAGCATTATGCTAGTCCACTTTATAAACTTTTTGAATAATTTAAGACATCGTTTTGAATTCAGTGGAAGGGATTATCGGTTGTACTGTGCATATCTTTCAATAAGGTTTTAAATTTAGCGCTTCATCATCAGGCACTACTTTGTAGGCAGTCATGAGAAGTTTGCTTGTTAACAGAACATAAACTGCCCAGAAATCTTGTTAATAGTTCTCATATAGCTATGTTTTGCAACAACAGCGAAACTGTTTAAATATGCAGTGTCTTTTTAAATAGCCTAATGTTAACAAAATGAAACACAAAGCAATTCGCAATTAGAGCAATTAGACTTGACTGTGTGGTCAAAGCGTAGCTACTTCCACTCAAAGCAATTTGGTGAAATGTGAAAAAAAACAAAACATGTAGTCACCCTTGTCATAGACAACCTGTGGCACCTATACTCATTGTACACACACGGTAATGTGAGAAGGAAACCAAGGAACTCCACTATGCTGAATCCTGCGCTGAAGCCTGCAGCAACATCCTTTCTTCACAGAAAAATAAAGGGGAATTCTGGAACTTTAAATGTGTGATTAATTTTAATGGTGATTAACTTAAATTGTCTATTGTGATTAATTTTGTGATTGTGATTGTATATATTATTTACACTTTCATAATATGGAGTCTTAATAGTGACAGCACCTGGAGTTGTACAGAAAAGTTGCTTATTCAGGAATTTTGCATGCTGTGACAGTAGGTACAGTTTATTCCAGTTTATCTAGTAATGCTGCAGTGTAGTTTAATACTCTTTATTGTGTCTTGGTTGTGCTGTTTCCAGAGTGTGATGAGCGTTTGGGTAACTGTGTGAGAGTGTGCTCTGGTCAGGCACACACAGGACAGTGCCAGTGCAGAGAAGGCTTTGCCCTCAGTAAACACGGCAACTTCTGCGAAGGTATGCACTTCACCATTTGTGTACAGTTAGATCACCTGCTAACCTGCACAATCTAATGTGCTACCCTTGGCTTATGTGTTGAACTATGTTTCCATGATAGAGTGATTCATCTTGAAATGAATGTGTCATATATGCGGTATATGTGTGGACATTCAGTCAGGAAACTCAGGGGAAGAGGAGATTGGCCTACTTTTAAATTACAGTTTAGCTTTTCAGAAAAATTCACAAAAAATGTCTTTGATCAGTGTATTCAGTAAGATGTAAGTTGTGTGCATTCTAGATTAATAACTGAGTTTTGTGTCTCAGATGTAAATGAGTGTGCCCTCTGGAATCATGGATGCTCCCTGGGCTGTGAGAATGTTCCGGGCTCCTACTTCTGCACCTGTCCGCATGGTTACCTTCTGCTACCTGACCAGAAGACCTGCCACGGTGAGGCCTTTAAGGACATGACACTATCCATTCGGTTAAAGGTTACATTACCTCAAGCAAGATGTTTTCAGGACAAGGAAGGGTGGGATCTTAGCCTTAGTACTGAGTTGATGAGGAACCACCACTGTTATTAATACTTACACTTAATAAGGGACATACAATATGCCTGCTAGTATGGCTAGTATTTTCAAGCTTATTTTTGCCAATTGCCAATAGTGATACATAAATATACTTTTAATTTTCTTCAAGATTCTCTTTTATTCTTTTCTCTATTTTTTTTTTTATGTAAATAGCACATTACTCTTACAAAACACCTAGTTTCAGTCTTTTTCATTCTAATATTTCAAATATATATATATATATGCTATAAAAATTAGACACTGACTAATGAAAAATAACAAAATCACTGCAACATGGTGTAGAAAAAATACAAACGTAGACTTCATCTTACATATTCAACATATTTCTATGATGCCTCCACTAATAGTTCTGCCAGTTTTAGTCCTGCTGATCTGATATCTGCCATAAATATCTATGAAAACACTAATATCTGCCAGAGCCACTTAAATCTGCCAATACTGATGACAAAAACATCAAGCATCAAGCATTTGTAACACATTTCCAGTGGCCTGCCCACCACCTTTGCTGTTCACTTGAGCTCACTTTGGAGCTGGAACACTGGCAAATGTGTTCAGTCAGAGGTATTTGTGTAATGTCCCAACATGATCTAACATACCCAAATCAGAAGAACAAACCTCCTAAGTTTATTCAGTCAAGTGAAGTTCTGTACCCGAACTCTACTTGTCGGTTGATCTGCAGAAAGGCAGGTGCTACAGTATGTCCTCCTCTAAAATGCTCTACAACAACAAACACACTGATAGACAGACACACACACACACACACACACGGCTGATCTGTGTCCATAAGGTGAGTAGAGGGGAAAAGAGCTTGTCTGAGCTGGGATGCTGTGCTGAGGTCTGACCCAGCCTTCTGTCCTGTGGGGGTCGAGCATAGTCCAAGCTGCGATTACAGTAAGAGCAAAGAGAAAGATGGACATGGATGCATGAAAGCATAACTGAATGAGATGTGACCACAAGTTCAAAGCATGTGAATGAGCCTGAGGGTGCTGTATGGTCGCATAGCTTGGGATGATGTTGTGACAGTCAGTGACAACATTGACAGGGGACAGATGAAGTCAGCAGCTTTGCATCTGTAAGCGGTTTAGCCCCTTTGCGACAATACTGAGCACTGGATCAATACACTGCTGTAGCATTTCACACAACACTTAGGCTCGGAGTGAGTGAGTGATGAAACAGGTGAGGACTCAGAGGATGGTGGTGGTTGTGATGGTGCCTCCTTGAGCAGAAACCACAGGAATGACAGAGTTGAAGATGACTGGATGACAACAATGGTGACAATGTTGATGATTGGTCAGGAAAGTCAGGGGAGTCTTTTTTTCTCCAAGTGCTTTTTTTTCTTCACAAGTCTTACTTGCATTCAGTCTGAATCCTTGACTCTTCTTCTTTAGGACACAAACCTCTTTATCTCCTTCATTCTGGAGTTACATCTCTTCCTCACAGGACACACACACACACACACACACACACACACACACACACCTGCCTCTCTCTCTTGTCAGTGCATCCCTCTTTCTTCTGTGGGATTATGGCAGTGTGACATCAGTCAGGGTTTTTCTCCAGCTCAGGATAAGAGGCTTGCTCCTGCTCACCCGGCTGACTATGTCCGTGCACCACCACTCGGCCACCACCCCACAGACATTAGGTGTGCCACATTAGGTGTGCCACAACACTAACAGCGAACTCACAGGTTTCAGCTAAAGGCTTTGTGGTCTGACACAATCAAATCTCCATTTAGTCTGTGTCTTTTTTTTCTCAATTCATTGTGTTTGTTTAACATAGTTAACAGATTTAACAGCTTGGAGGCTGTTTCTTCATTGTATAGGGAGCTGTGCATTGTTTGCATACAAGATGCCAGAGAAGTTGATCAGGGAAGTCATCAACAATCTCACTGATCCTATAAGAATTGTGACATTGATCCTTTTCACATTGATCAATAAATGGTTGTAAGACGTCTTCCACACTTCCCATCTCCATTATCACATATCACCTTAGACTGATGTTTTTTTTTGCACAAACCTACACCTGCACTTGGTTATGGATACATGGCTTTCTTATTCCAGGTCAATGACTGTGCCATAACATGTGTGTTACTGAATGTAACAGATGCATTAGTTTGGATTGGACAGAGGCACATATATAAGGCACATATATAAGGCCTTAGCTAACTCACACAGGTTCAGTGAAGAGCTGTAAACCTTCACGAACATCCAGGTTCGTGTTTTGGAGTTGGCGTTTGTTTTAAGGATGAGAAGTTCAGTCCAGGGTAAGCCGGTCCAAACGGTCTGCAATGGCTGATAACTTGGATGGCAGATTGTCTGATTCCAGGTTTCGACCTTTGGTGGCCCTCTTTAAATAGATCACTGGTCAGGTCAACTTGTCAAGCGATGTCTCTTGTCACTCATTTGGGGGAAAAAATAGCCTGACAAATGCCTGTGTGTGTTGAGAAAACCAAAACAAGAGGCAACAGAGAGCCTCAGTGTGGAAGTCATGCGGTGATCTGGATTGTCGCGCAGAACGCAGCCAGGTTGACCTGCGGTGAATGTGATTTTCTGGTTGTTTCTTTTGGGTAAACATGGCCATAATGCACAATGCCTCTCAGCCTTCGTACACTGCTCAGGCTCCTCCACTGGCGCTAGAGGGACATTTCAACTTGTTTTATAACCACAATCTCCATACATTATATATACATATATATAATAACTAATCTCTATACATTATATATATATATATATACAAATTTTGCACACATTTCTTAATCTCTGAGGTTACAGTAATACACAGTGGGTGGGTTAGACATTTTTTCTTCTTTCTATACTCATTTCTTTGCTATTAAATCATGATGAACTAATTCTGATTCATTATAAGTGATGTTAAATATACTTATACTTAATACTGCACTTAATAAATGGGTGTTGCCTCAGTGGGTTGGGGTAGCGTGGCAGTTAAGGAACTTGGCTAGCTTGGTTGTAGCCTTAAAATTGTGGGTTTGAATCTCGGCTGCTGCCGTTGTGTTCTTGAGCGACCCTAAGTTGCTCTATGGGGGACTGTTTGCTAATTGTGGGTTTGCTAATTGTGGACTGCTACCATTGTGTTCTTGAGCGACCCTAATAATCTAGAATTTACTGTATCTCTGGGTTACTCTGGGATACCTGACCTGCTGCTCCATAAGGTCGCTGTAGGGTCGCCTCTGCTTGCTGTATGACTACCTTTGGGTTATTCAGGGTTACCTGGTAGCTGTATTACCTGAAGAGTCAGGTCAGGTGAGGTCAGCAGGATAGACGAGTTAGATGGAATCTGTCAAGGCTGACTGCGGAGCCAAGCAGACTTGTCCAGCCTGACCTCGTTATTGATGTTTGACCCCTGTTCCTTTCTCATCAGAGCGAACACCATGTGTGGAGAACGCTACACTGTGCGAGTATGCCTGTGTTCACACACAGAAGGGAGATGTGTGTGTATGCACAGAGGGGACTACACTGCAGCCCGATGGACACTCTTGTTCAGGTGTGTGTGTGTGAGTCTGTGTGTGACTATCACAATATGAAGCATGGACAGAGTATGGCACACACAGAAAACCCATCAGTATTGTGTGTGTCTGTTTTGTGTGTGTGTGTGTTTGTGTGTGTGTAGCAATAGCAGTAGCTCATACTGTTTCCTGCTGTCCACTCTGATCTCCCAGGATGCAGTGCTGCAGACAGAGGCGGATGTAGTCAGGCGTGTGTTTCTCTCGGACCAGGCCGCTGGGAGTGTGAGTGTGCACCTGGATACAAACTGCAGCCAGATGGGAAACGCTGCACTGCCACAGGTGGTGTGTACAAACACACACACACACGCCACACAGTCACAAAGACACACACACACACACATACACATACACATGTTTATACAAACATACAAACATACACACATCTATACACTTTTAACATTTTGACAACATTTGTCATGATGTATTTCCTCACCTGTTCCAGATCCTCCTCCTTACCTGCTCTTTGCAAACCTGGTGGACATTCAGCACCTGAAGACAGATGGAACTAAGACTAGAAGATCATAGAAGAACCTGGAGGATCCATAATTGCCCTGGACTATGACCCTGTAGAGAACAAGGTCTGATTTGTCTGTGTGTGTGTGTGTGTGTGTGTGTGTGTGTGTGTGTGTGTGTGTGTGTATGTCTGTGTGTGTGTTTGTATGTGTGTGTGCTTGCGTCTGTTTGTGCTAGTGGGTGTGTATGAATACAGGTGTGCTGCTTTGCCTAAATTTCTCCTAGTGTACATGAAGTACCTTCCTATCTACCTACTTACTTACCTACCCACTTACCTGTATGTTAATCTTGTTTGGACACAATATCCATGCTATCCTTACTGAAATTATGTAGTGGCAGAATCTTCCCAAAAGTGACTACATTCGAAGTAATTGCATAAACTGCCCTCTAGTGGCCAAGTGATGTACATGTGACTAGGAAAAAAACAGAAAAGCAATGGCACAATGTAACTGAAGGAAAGATATGTGGATTATGTGAAGATTTGTGTGTGTGTGTGTGTGTGTGTGTGTATGTGTGCATTTGCTGATGACTGTTCTAATACCTGCTTTTAGGTGTACTTTTCCAGCATGGCCAGGGGTCAGATTGAAAGGGCAGATCTGAATGGTGGTGCCCGTGAGGTGGTGGTGTCCTCTGGGCTGGAGGCTTCTGAGGGGCTGGCTGTGGACTGGATCAACCGCAAGCTCTACTGGACCAACAGAGGGTCAGCACAGCACTCACACACCACTTCGCTCTCTTCTTGATCATTCTGTTCGATTTTTCTACCTCCATGTATCGATTTCATTTCCATTTGCACTCATGTATGCTGTGGTTATTATGTTGTGCCACTGTTGTATTATGAAATATTACTAATAATACTGAAATATTATGTTGTATTATACCATAGATTATTGAATTATGATAGCAAGTCAGTGCTAGAGTTAGCCTTAGGCTAGTTTACATCTTGTAATGCTATGGTAATGCCAGGCCCTGCTATGTTATATAATGAAGTGTAAGGCGCTGGCTTAAGCTGTGTCCCAGTGTGTCACTCTTCATTTGGCTGTGTCTGTCTCCAGGCCTCCCAGCATCTCCCGCTGTGGGCTCCAGGGTCAGCAAAGAGAGGTGCTCATAGACAAGGAGATCCACAAGCCCCGCAGCATCGTCCTGTACCCCCAAGCCCAGTAAGGACTAGCTTGCATGCGCGTGCACACACCTGTACACATACACACACACACACACACACAGACACACTCAGAGAACAGAGAATATTATGGCTAGAATCATGGAAATCGTGCAAGTGACGGTCTTGAGAGGCTGAACCTAAAACCTTCTCATGATCTTGAATGAAATATAACATTTTGAATGGCTTCTGAAATAGCTAAAACAGCATTATTTGGAGAATCGTTTGACAGCATGTACTGCTTCTAGACATACATTATCTGGACCTGCTGAAAATACTCATCTGTGTGTGTTGTGTGTGTGTGTGTGTGTGTGTGTGTGTGTGTGTGTCTGTGTGTGGGTGTTTATCTTTGAGGAAGCTGTTCTGGACAGACTTGGGCGGCCATCCCTCTGTGGCTGGGTCGAGGCTGGACGGAGGCGGCCGCGTGCTGATTGCTCGCGAGGGGCTTCTTGCACCCAGTGGTCTGGCGCTAGACCAGCATGCCAAGCGGCTCTACTGGTGTGACCTGCAGAGAGGGGCCGTGGAGTCCGCCAACCTGGACGGGTCCCACCGACGTACACTGACCCAGACGCAAGTAGGTGAGGCTCCTGTGTCAAACTCACACACACACACACACACACACACACACACACACACACACAGTCCTCTTTCCAGTACCACAACTGGATCAATATGCCATAAATTTTTCACACCTGGTTATCTCTTTGTTATCTCATTGTTATACTGTTATGAAAATGGTATGAATTTGCCCTTGCTGCAAAGACAAATGAGGTGTAAATAAGGTGTCCCTGGGGGGGTGGGAGTGGGGATGGGTTTGACCTTAAAGGCGTATTCCAGAGCAAAAGGTCACTGCGTTCAGAAACTCACTTTCAGTTTTATTTTCCTTGCCCTGCCCTTCATTGCCTTCCTTGCCTTTCCTTGCCTTGCCATTGCCCTGCCCCTGCTTTGCCTTGCCCTGCCAATTTGCTATTCAGTCTATATCGTACCAATTTTCTCCATTCTTTTTCTCACCAACAGCTCTCGGTGTCGTTGAACAATTGGTCAATGGGTTGAAAATTTCCATTAAAATATGATTTATCTTGTAGTGTTGTGACATGGCTGGCGGTGAAGCCTCTTCTTTCTACTTACCAGGTCACCCATTTAGCCTGGCCGTGTTTGAGGACTCTGTCTGGGTGTCGACTGGCAGGGCAACCAGCTCCTGAGACTGCAGAAGACCCCAGGAGCACAGACACCTCAGCGCCTCAATGCCAGCATCAGCATCATCCGCCCTGCAGGGCTGGTCATCGTACACCCTTTGGCCAAGCCAGGTGAGAGAACAACAAACCACCTCAACATCGCACCAACATTGTTTACATGAGGTCGTCATGGCACACTGCACCAACATGTCCTGAACTAGTCATAACACACTGGGTTATTTTACTGGTTTTAATATTTCATTAAGAAGGATTAAAACAGTGACAAATAAGACATTGAATTATACTAGTGGTTATAGCCTCATATTA
>PYXC01000089.1:645000-727500 GCA_015244755.2 Tenualosa ilisha | reverse complement strand
ATATCTTTCTGCCTTTTAAACACACACACACTCACACACGCACACACACACACACACACACACACACACACACACACACACACACACACACACACTCACACACACACACACACACGCACACACACACACACACACACACACACACTCAACACAAGCATAAACACAAGCATATTCAGCTTGACTGCTTTGTTAAATATGGCCTGTAGATGGCAGTGTTGCTTCAGAGTTGTTCAAAGATCTGACGTTCTTAGTGGACTGACTGGACATTTCTCTTACAGTAAAGTCTGTCATACTGCATACTGAACCTGCATGGGTAGACCTTGTGAGAAATGTAAATATTAGCATAAAAATAGCAGCCATAATATATATCTTACTTTGTGTGTAAAAATGACATGTTTAGTGTAATTGTGAGTGTGTATGTTTATTTGTCTGTGTGTTTGTGTGTGTGTGTGTGTGTGTGTGTAGCTGTGTGTCTGGCTACATGGGTGAGCGCTGCCAGTTTAGTGACTTGGAGTGGTGGGAGCATCAGCAGGCTGAGCAGGAGAAGAGGAGGAATGTGGCCATTGCCGTCTGCCTCGTACTTCTCATTGCACTGTTGGCCGTCGCCGCCATCCTCACATACTACTATGGGTGAGTGTGTGTGTGTGTGTGTGTGTGTGTGTGTGTGCGTATGAAAGAAAGAGACAGAGAGCGCATATGTGTGACACAGAGACAGAGAGAGAGAGAGAGAGAGAGACAGTGGGAGAAAGACATAGTTAAAATATTCCCCCTTAAAACATGCAGTGCCTTATAACATTGAAGTTGTCTTATCCACAGACAGGAGAGGCCTCATGCCAGTCTGGGTGAAACCCATATGCACTGCTAACGTCTGTCTGGCCACAAGGCAATTTGCAGCTCATTATCAATTCACCAAAAATTCAGGAACCAATCACTACTGCTTATCCAGTATGGGGCGGGCTTTCCATAGGCTTGGTGAATTGAGTAAGCCACTGCAAATAGTGCTCCCATTCACAGTAATTTTATATCTCATGCTGGTTATGCTCCTAGAAATGGGAGGTCAATAACTCGTTGACAGACCCTACATCATGACTGATCCTGGGTCTGCTTCCCAAGCTAGGCAATGCCAAATGCTATGTAATCATTCTCTCCAACATTGCTGAACCCTAAGCCACCCAAAACTTTAAATCCTATATCATTAACCAGATTGCATTCAAATGATCAGAGAGAAAGTGTGTGTGTGTGTGTGTGTGTGTGTGTGAATATGTAAAAGCAATTGAGTGTATATGTGTGTGTGTGTGTTAGTGTGTGTGTGTTTCATTTGTATGGTGACCTTTTGGTGGTATAGGGTTGCAAGCAGGTGTATGGTGACAAACACAATACTGTTTAAGGTGTAAAAGTGTGTGTGTGCGTGTGTGTGTGTGTGTGTGTGAACATGATCTGCCACAAACACACATAAACACCCCATCACCTTGCTCACCCCTGCACCCCCTCTCTTGCCAAAGCAGCTGATTCTCTTTAAGGATGTTCCGCTGGCTTAGCAACGTCTGGTACATCTACTTTGACTTACAAAGCAGCAATCACCTCTTCCTCCCCTCTCTCCTCTCGTCTCTTCTCCCGACTGGATTCTCTTTACTCCTCATCCTCTTCATCATCACTCTCACCATCACCATCATCATCATCATCATCATCATCTTCTTTGTCTTTGTCTTCTTTCCTCCTCCTCTGTTCTCTGCCCATCCTTGTCCTTCTCTCTTCTGTATTCTAACTTTCTTCACCTCTGTTCTTTTTCTTATCTCCTCTCTTCTTCTTCCCTTCTTTAACTCTTCTCTTCTATTCCTCTCTTCTTTCTCTTTTCCTTTTCTCCCTTCTTTCTCCTTTTCTTTCCTCCACTCCTCTTTCTCCTTCTCTTCTCCTCTCCCTTCTTCTTCTCTCTCTCTCTCTCTCTCTACTGGGTCCATGGGCTCTCCATGCCAGCAGCACGCTTTCAATTACATGCTTGATTTGTCTTGTACTACAGCAATTACACAACAAAATAGGCCATTTCTTTGCCTCCAAGTGGACTCACTGAACTAGAGCCTCATTTAAACACCACACATTCGCCAATACTACTCCCTCAAATTGCCTTTCGCACTTGGCTGCTACTGTTTTTGTTCTTACCTTTTTTTTCCTGTTATTTTTTCTCACCTTGCCGTTTTACGATTTCTGTGTGGCATCATGTCAGGACCATGAAACACACAGACACATGCACACACACACACACACACACACAGAGAGACACAAACACTTACGATAATAAGTAATAATCATCCAAGTAACACCTGGAATTACGTGTTTTGGAGCAAGTCGACCTTGCTAAAAGTTAAGTTGTATAGTTAATAAGAAATAAGAAAATCAGTCAAAAGACACATGCATGAATTAGTTGAGACATGAGAAGTGATTAGTTGCATATATGTTGGAATGAAATGTCACTTCTGTTGTAGAAAAATGTTTGCTAGCAGGTATTATGAAGCAGAAAATCTAACTGGCCCCGCACCACCTGACCCCATCGACGAAGTGTCCTTGAGCAAGATACTGAACCCCAAATTGCTCCCGGTGAGCAAGTTGGCACCTTGGCATGGCAGCCTCTGCCACCGGTGTGTGAATGTGGGGCATACATTGGAAAGTGCTTTGAGTGCCCATATAAATTCAGTCCATTTACCATTTACAGCCGTCCACCTTAGTAAAGCTCTTTGAGTGTAAGTTTGTGTTTTTTTAGCCTAGTTGGAGTCATTCCTGTTTCACTGGTAGGACTTATGTATGGTGACACTGACTCAGCAACAGAATCACCACAGACAAGTAGTTGTGATTAGAGAGGCGGGGCTCATTTGCATACACATTATCCTTATGAATATTAAATGAGACAGTTGGTGTAGTGTTACATTCAAGCCCTTTAGGTCTGTGATAGGATGTTTTTTTCACTGGAGGCCCTAATGACTGAAACTAAAATCTGTAAAGCCTGCTGCAGAGGGGAAAAAAATACAAGACAGAAAGTGTGACCGCCAGTGAAGGAGAGTGTGTTGTTTTCAGAAAATGATCACTAACAAACTTCAAAATATGTCATTTCAAAGTGTATTTTGGGAGGTGGGGGAGGGGGGATGGGGGGTAAGGATGGAGGCAGCCTTTCCTAACAAATGTGCCTTTTTGGAAGGGAAAAGTCCTCTAACACACACATGGCAGACAATGTCATGCTCGCCGGCCCTTTTACATACACAGAAGGCTTCTGGCTGGTGAACACTGTGCTTATTTCTACACTGTGAGGGACTGGGGGTCACCAGTTCATCTACATACATATAAGATCCCATGTTCTGCATGATTTGTGGAACAATGTCACCTGCGCCCCAAATATGTGTGTGTGTGTGTGTGTGTGTGTGTGTGTGTGTGTGTGTGTTTGCATGTGTGTGTCCGTGTCTGGATGTTTACCCACAGAAGGGTGTTTGAGGCCCCCAAAGGGGTGTGACTCACTTACTCACTCATACACACACACACACAGAGAGAGAGAGAGAGAGAGAGGAGAGAGAAAGAGAGATACACTTGTGTGAGTGTAAGAGTGTCTGACACACTTTGAGGGGACGGGCAGGTGACACGACTGTGAGATAGAAGCTGACTCCAGTGGGTGCTCAGTCAAACAAGAAAAGAGATCTTCATATTCACTTAGTCCAAAAACACACACACACACACACACACACACACATACGGACTCAAATCCTTGTGTGTCTGTGTCTATCTAAGGGTGTGTCCAGTTTCTTTGCAATAGACCCAGTGAAGCTGAAGAAATTGGACCTTTTTATTTTTCTGCCAAATTCACAGTTACAGTTTTATGTGTGCATACCATGAGATAGATTAGTTAAAGTCAAAATGAATGCAATGTGTGTGTGTGTGTGTGTGTGTGTCCATGCTTGGGTGCTTACCCACAAAGGGTTGTGTGAGGTCCCCAAAGGCGTGTGACAGCTTCAGAACCAACACTCACTCATTTACTCACACATACCCACCCACCACACACACACACCACACACACACACACACACACACACATACATGCACACACAGACACATTTGTGTGAGTGTAAGAGTGTCTGACACACTTGGAGGGGACGGGCAGAAGACACGACTGTGAGATAGAAGCTGACTCCAGTGGGTGCTCAGTCAAACAAGAAAAGAGATCTTCATATTCACTTAGTCCAAACACACACACACACAGACTCAAATCCTTGTGTGTCTGTGTCTATCTAAGGGTGTGTCCAGTTTCTTTGCAATAGACCCAGTGAAGCTGAAGAAATTGGACCTTTTTAATTTTCTGCCAAATTCACAGTTACAGTTTTATGTGTGCATACCATGAGATAGATTAGTTAAAGTCAAAATGAATGCAATGTGTGTGTGTGTTCTGCAGGACCAAAAGACTGAAGAGAAGAGAACATCCATCAGTGGACAACATGAGTGAGAGCAGCACTAGTGAGGACAGCATCACTGAAACCACCACAGCAGGGACCCCGCGGGTATATACAAACACACACACAAACACACATATTCATACATATACAATGTGTTTTGGCTGATGCCATTTTGATGTTGTCTGGTATGATGTATGTGTGTGTGTGTGTGTGTGTGTGTGTGTGTGTGTGTGTGTGTGTTTGTTTACGTGTGTGCATGTAGTTTTATGTCGTCCTGGAGCATGGAGCATGTGTGGATGGTAAAGTCGTCCATGTTGTGGGTGGCCAGAGAAGACAGGTGTGTCCATCCTGGTCCTCAGAGACAGGTACATGATGAGGTTTCCACCTTCACTTCCCCGTCTCATATTACCACCTCTAGCTCGTCTCTAATCATAGCAAGTCAACCTTTCACATATGTGGGTGTGCTGTACGTGTTTGGGCATCTGTCTGTTATTCTACCAATCTGTCTTTGTCATTTTTTTGTTAATTTCGATTCATTATGTGTCTACATGCATGCATCTGCTTAAGTAAATAATGTTATGCTCTTCTTGGACTTCTTTTGTACCCAAACCACTTCATGATGTCATGCCTCTCACTCAGCCATTCTCTGTGTCTCTCACACACACACACACACACACTCATCAACCAATGGCAGAGGAAGCCATGCAAAGCACCAGCTTGGGAGCAGTTTGAGGCTCAGTGTCTTGGTTAAGAACACTTAGACATGGTTAGGAGGAGAACACGCCTCCTGGTTGCAGATTGAATCCTCTACCTCCTGCACCAGCTTTGTGCGTAATGAGTCAATGTTTAAAATTAAAAAAGAAAACAATCTGATTATGACATAAACACCTGTTTCCACAACCCCTCCCGCCCCCACCCTAGGTGACAGTATGGTATTAGACGAGCCTGATGTTGGGGTGTCCCCCTCAGAGCAGCGGAGAATTCTGACTGCCTGCACCCCATCTCTGATGGACGCCAGCAGGCCAGAGGTCACCAGGAGGCCCCCAGATAACCTCATCCTCCTGGACGAGCCCAGACCCCCAAGCCCCTGCCTTCTGTGAAGACACTGCTCCTCAGGAACAGCCTCCATGCCTGCCTATACCTGGAGAAGATTCAAAGTCAAGAAACAGAGAGGAGATTTATATGGACCAAAAAGAAAAGAAAAAAAATAGAGAGAATATTTTAGTTCTTGTTTGTATTCCTTGTTGAGAAAAAGTTGAGAATAAGTCTGTATGTATGGGGAATAGGCTGAAAGGTGCGTAAATGTTCCATCCTCTGAGAGCCGTGGAGGGATGGATATTAAGGTTCCCTAGAGGTGCTGCTTCCAGCCTGCTTCCTTCCCAAAGCTGTCAGTAGAGTCATCTCAAAGAAGGTCAGCGGAGGTATAAGGTGTGTGTGTGTGGGCAAGCACATTTGTGTTTGTTGTGTGTATGTATGTGTGTGTATGTGTGTGTGAGTATGTGTTTAATGTGATGGTAGCGGCACAGAATAGAAGGGCACAGAGAAGGTGTGTGTGTGTGTGTGTGTGTGTGTGTGTGTGTGTGTGTGCATGTGCTAGGGTTTATGGGGTTGGAATTGTTAGGGGATTTTAGCTTAAGCAGAAACTGACAACCCAATTTCATCTAAATTCACAAAGGATCTCACAAATAGGTCCAGAAGAATGTGAGCCACTGTATGAAGGCACACGTAGTCGTACCAGACAACAGTAATTTACACAGCCCTCTTCCATTCATTTGTGGCACCCTCCTGCAATTATGCATTTCTGTCGTTTGCAGGAAGGCTTAATGAGTCCCGTTTATCTATTTTCTATTCAAGAGTCCATCATAATTGCCTGATATTCTTATTTTACTATATTTAGATTGAAAGAAAATATCTCATTATCCTTCCAGAATAATGCTCCTACAGAAGCTGTTCTGTTTCCTTTTGCTGTGATAGATGTTAGGATGTTAAGACTGGTTTCATCACTCTCTCTGTGCCGTAGACTCTGGGGTGACTGGAGCCAGTGCAGAGCCTGATCTGAATATATCTGCCATCTGGTCATTAGATTCCTCTGCATGAAACAATGTGCTTTGGAAACCATTGGAGTGATTGAATGAGTGAGCGAGTGAGTGAGAGAACGAGAGGGTAAATGAGTGAGTGATTGATTGAAAGAGTGAGTGAAAGATGAGTGAGAGAGAAAAAGAGATAGAGGACGAGAATGAGTCACTGATTTCTGTAGACTCGTACATTATACAAATTTTCTTATGATTCTCTGAGCATTTACATGGTCAGATATGAACTGATAAGACTGTCAGTCAACCTAACACGTGGCTGACTGAAGACGTATCCTCTCAGATCGAAAGTTCAGCTGTTGTGGAGCCTCTGCAGCAGTTTCTTGTGTTTTACATAGGGCTCATTTATCTATTTATTTTGACACTACAGAGGACAAACTTAACATTGGGCTCCTTATGCCCCTGGACACATTGCAACAAACATGTTCAACACGCTATAAGCTAACCAACCCCAAAAACCAGGTTGTGGTCTGTAATATCTTACACTGTCATTGTCCTTTATTCAAGAGAAGCTGTAGATGTCAAATAGAAGATGGCTAGACATTTAAATTGAACTCTCAGAATATGCATGCTAGTGTTGCTTCTTTATTCTGTTCTTTTATTCCGTTCACAATGCTGTTATCCACCCCCCTCCCCACAGTCAATTATAAGGGTATGCTAATTCAAAGAACAAACCTCTTTCAAAAATCCAATTTGCAACTGGTATCAGTTTTCAGATGAGCTCTCTGCCTCATTGTTGTACTGGTAAAGTAGGCTTAGTTAGGCCGTGTTTGTTCTTCAGCAGATAATGAGGAAGTCTTTCCAGAGACATAAAAACACTCGGCTCCTCTGATGAAGGGTCCTTGTGATGGGTGATGAGGAGGATGAGTGGATCTCTGCAAAGCAACACACTGCATCTCTAGAGGGTCTCTATTTCCTGCCATATAGAAATAAAGGCTTTGTTATACCACAGAGCAGTCTCCTCTCTGTATTTCCCATTTGTTTATTCTAGAGATCAATCTAGGTAACTGTATGATGTGGAGAAAATCAACACAAACACAGACAGACAAACAAACACATACAAAACACTACTCAGCTACTCTAGATCTCTTGGGGTGAAACTGTACAAGTGGGAAATAACTTAGTAAAGTAAAAAGCAACTCTCCTTTGACACATAACAATCCAGTGCTTTAATTCCGTTGAAATAGAAACGTGCACATACACATGCACATGGAATGTTCTGAAATAGTGTGTAAATGTGCAGGCACCCAGAGTTAGACTCTAGTCTCTCTGTGCAGAGGAAGCAGTCAATAGTCAACATCAGCACTTTGT
This sequence comes from Tenualosa ilisha, assembly GCA_015244755.2. Lineage (NCBI taxonomy): Eukaryota > Metazoa > Chordata > Actinopteri > Clupeiformes > Clupeidae > Tenualosa > Tenualosa ilisha. The sequence continues at coordinate 719,672 of PYXC01000089.1, read as the reverse complement.
TCCAGGGAGAAAACAGGGTGGGAAAACAAAGCGTCTTGCTTCAAAACCATCAACGGCCAACATCAATACTGCTCACTTGCTCACTTTCACAGACAAACAGCCCTGCACACACACACACACACACACACACACACACACACTTGCAGACACACAAACATGCACTCTCACACACACACACACACACACACACACAGCATACAAACACACACACAAACTCACTCATCACATCATCAGTGGCCCACATAGATATTGATTTCTTGGAAGGGCTCTCTTATCTATATTGCTCTCTATAATGGCCACCAATCACAACCTCCTTCACTCCAAACACAGACGAAATGAGACATAGCTTGAACGACAGAAAAAGGAGAAAAAGAAAAAAAAAGTAGAAGTAGAAAGGAGAGGGAGGGAAGAGAAATAGAGAGAGAGAGAGAAAGAAAAAAAGAAAAGCCCTGAAATTGGACCTGTGTCAATTTCTGTGATAATAGCCCTTGCCAAGGTTGAAAGAGCTGGAGGTGAGTTAAGAATTGGTTTGCTCCTGAGCACTAAACATCTCAGACCGCCTCTCTCTCTTTCTCTCTCTCTCTCTCTCTCTCTCCTCTCATCCCTCTACGCTGTCTCACAGGAGTCAAAGGACACCACTTATGGCCTTGTATCAATGAATGTTTATTTGATTATATATGCCCCAGGCCCAGCTGTTTATCCTCCACACCCTGGAGAGGCCTTTGTGACTCAGCTGTGGTGAGCTGCAGTCACCAAACAGAGCAACCCAGGCTTTTATCTCTACGGGCATACCATTCTCTAATTCTCATACACATAAACGTACATGATAGATAGAAGCAGAGAGAGAGAGAGAGAGAGAGAGAGAGAGAGAGAGAGAAAGTAAGAGGAAAAGAGATAAAGAGGAGGAGGAGAGAAAGGCCCACATCTGCTGGGGGAAGAGCAGTCTGTGATAAGTATGGAAAGAGGAGAGCCTGCCTCCCAGCCTCGTTTCCTCTGGCTGACACAAAGGGGATGGTTTGGGTTGGCTTTTGGCTCTTTAACTGTGCAGCAATCTGGTCGCACTCCCTCCTCAGCTGCTGGGAATTAAAATGGAGGGATCAAGGGATGAGCGAGGTAATCCACCTGAGAGAGGAAAAGACAGAGAGAGAAGGAGAGGGAGGGAAGGGAAGACAGAGTGAGAGAGTATGAAAGAATGGAAGAAAGAGAGAGTGAACAGTGGCTCAAAGAAAGAGCAAAGAATGCACATAGCTTGCTAAGAGGGGAGATATGAAAACGCTCTCTCCCTCTCCCTCTCTCTCACTCCCCTTTGTTAGATGGAAGCATTTGGGGTGTGATGGGCTATGATAGTTCTCTCTCTCTCTCTCTCTTTCTCTCTCTCCCCTTTCTCCCTTTCCTTTGTCAGATGGGAGCATTTGGGGTGTGATGGGCCGTGATGGTTCTCTCTTTCTCTCTCTCTCTCTCTCTCTCCCCCTCTCCCCTTCTGCCACTGAGAGGCTCCCAGATGAGGGGACTAAATAAGGCATTAGAGGCCCACTCAAAGGCTTTGCTCCTGATCCCCTAGGTCAGGGTGGGTCCCCTCGGCTGGTGACCTGCGCTCCTCACTACCTCTCTGCCTGGCTTTGGGCAGATTTAGCGCAAGGATAATGCATGAATTTAGGCAGCCGCACATGTGCTAAGGGCTCAGTGCTATCGATGGATGGACGGGCCCATCATCAGCCTAGAGCTCCAATAGAGTCATCTCATGAGAGAAGACAGAGGGGAGCAGAGAGGGGGAGAGGGGGATGGAGGGAGATCAGGGGCAGAAACAAACAAGAACTAAAGAAGTGCCAGAGGTTGGAGTGTGGGGCTGGCACAGAGCTGGCCCTGCATTGGCTTTGTTCTGGTACTGTAATGCAGCTAAATGATGATGCCTTCCTGTTTGGCTTTAGGCAATTTTTATATAGTCTTCTGAGTCTGGGGCCCACCAAAGTCTATGAGCCAACCATCAAAGGTTTTGCATTGCAAAAATGCAAATATGAAAAATATTTGTGTGAGCCCTATCTCTGATTACAAAGACCAGGGCAGATATTATGCACTCTATGGAACTCTTCATTAGCATGAACAACAACACTTAAGACAACCCTGATTTCTGGGGACAGTGCCCAATTTTGGTGGTCTGTCCCACATAAAATGCAAGAAAACACACTTTGTACCCAATTTTTGAAGCTAAAACATTACTTGTTTTGATTATATTAACTGTAGAAATTTTTTCATCTGTCTGGTCTGGTCACCTTACTCTTCATACCTATAAAAAGTCAATGTAACCCTTAATGTAAAAATCACTGTAGGCCTATAACATAAAATCGAACAGGTGAATGGTGCCAAATCTGGTTTGGTGTGAGGGTGACAAATTCAAAAGAAGAAAAAAAGATAATTCACAGTGCTATGCTACAGACAAATTCTATGTGGTGGAGACCTATCTGAAGTCAATGGGCCTTATTCACCAACCATCTGTATGAAGAAGTTTCTTCATAAAACCCACCTACACAGTTTTCTAGAAGATTTGTACTCACCAATACAGTTTTTTTTTAACAGGACTCTAAGGACAAAATTAACAAAAATCTGAAGATCTGAAGATATTGAAGCCCTCCCTATCCACATCTTTCTGAAATCCGTTCTGTGAATGACCGCCACCCATCCACCAGGTGGCAATAATGTAAAACAAAAGACAGCCTTACCAGGCTTGACTATGACATCAAACAATTCATGCAGGCAGTGAGTCGGCACACCGGGGGTCGGAAGGTTGGCTTATGGCAGTTATATCAACAATTTTCTGTTCCGAAGATATGATAGAAGATATTGTTAGTCGGTATATCAAATATTCAGATACAAATGGATGATGTTCTCGTCGAGGATTTGTCTCGTCAACTTTTAGAAGCGTAGTCAAATGTTTTGTTTGTATTTTAACACTTGATTGAACCGACACTTTTCATGCCTGCACGTGCTAACGTTAAAATTTACTGGTGGGTGGGAGCGCGTGCTGCATTTACACAGGTATTTTAAAGCATTCCTGTTTCAGTTCCTACAAAATGTAGCCTAACAGCTACCTCTGAACCCAAATCATTAACGTAATCACACGCAGTGATGTCAGCTAAATGGGAGGTAGGTCCACAGCTAAGGCTTGCAGTTACCATTTGTTGTTATTGATTTAGGCCTACAGGTTATTCCCATTCTAATGTTCGCCTTTGAGAAGCAGTGATTCCTTCATTCACTCTGGGCAGGCTGTCATATAGGTATGTGTTTACCCCGTTGTTAGAATAAGGCAACAAACCAAACAGCCCTGTAGCTCACAGGCAACACTGGGCCAGACCTGGTCTCAAATCAGCTGCTGTCTGCTGTTGTGGAGATTTGCATATGCCATTTTCATGTGTGAAGGAGCCCATTTTATGGAATATCCATGGATATGTGTGCACTGAGGCCCTCATTTGCCTATGCAAATTCATGGAGAATTATTTCTTCGGAATTAACGTTCTCCTCCCAACCCCCTCCACCACAGTTAGGCAATGCAAATACAAGGGGGCCACCAACTTTACGTGCTTATTAGTGTGGACGTCAGGAGCTATCAGGCCTGCTTAATTGGATTCGAAGCTTCCCTGATGAATATTTATTGTGTGAAAATGCGAAGCGGAGCTGTTGGAATCTGCACGCTTTGATATGGTGAACTTTTCTGCAGGTCTGATTCTTCACACTCAAGAGATTACACAGCCAGCCTCGCCATGGTGTGATCACACTGTCAAACGTCTCGTGTGCACGTGCCAATCTGTGGCACAGACAGATCCAAGCCAGAATTGTGCCGTCGGTCAGGCTAAGCAGCCGCAGTCTTTCTAATTTATTGCTAAATCTGTCCTTTGTAGTCACAGTGAAGAGGTGCCGTCGGGCCAACATACCGATGAATACTTGATTGGATAACATCACATTCAAGATCTTGATGTGATTTCTTTGGTTAAGAGTAGGCCAAGAGTAAGGAGGTTTGCTATTGCCTTGATTGAGAGAGTGTTTTTGTGAAAAGGCCTACTGATGTACTTTACCGCTTAATATGACCACTTGGTTTATCTAGGCAGCCAATCAAAAACAGTTTTTTTTTTACCCCTGACATAATGGAGGCAGGCTTAAGGCCTTGGTAGACTTCCACGCACAAGGCTGTGTGCATTTTGAGCCCAGTGCGCGCTGTAACAATCACGCATACTTTTTTAAAAGAGTTTTCTGGATGCACGTCAGGGTCCTGTGTCCTACGACAGCAATGTAATTCAGTTACCGACCCTCAACCTTAACTTTCAAGCTAGTTTTGTTCTGTTAACAACGGAAATAAAAACACACACACTAACCAGAAATTCTTGGACACATTCAGATTTACCCCACAGTTATTAGTAAAACATCTTTACCTGCTTATGAGAGTGCACGCACTTTGTGCTCATGTGCATGGAAGTATACCACGGGTATTAAATTGTGGTTTGGCAAATTATGACACATCACCAATCTGTCTACTCTCAAAACCTGATTGTAATCATTGGTCTGATTGGTTGTAGGTCTGTCTAATCTCTGCACATGTAACAGATGCTAGCTAGCCTAGTGGTGCGTGGAATGCTTGTAAACTTCCCTCTCAGTGCCTTAAAGCAAAAATCTGGAGTCAATCAGATCATATCCCTGCTCTTTGAGACTGCCGAGTGCTATCGGTAGGTATAAAGCATTTGGTTTATCTACACGTATTGACAGCACTCTGCAAAATGAAGCAACAGGGCAACGGGTTGACACTGCACTGCACTGAACATCTTGTCTCTGAAGTGACATGTTGTTTGTAGATCAGCAGTTACACCTGAAGTTATCTGGGTTAGCCAGTAACCTTGATTCATACTACACCCCCACTGCTCTTTTCAGTCAACTGGCTAGTGCATTTGACTCACAATCTGATGTTGCTATAAGGTTGCGGGTTTGAGCCTAGGGTTGGGATAGCCTTGTTTACAGACAGGCATTTTGATCTATATCTGTTGTTTCCGTCTCAGGGATGTTGGACATAACGGTAGAGTAGCCAGACTGAGCTGCCTAGTGGATTAGTAGGCTATGTGAGAACCAGGCTAGCAGGTTATAAATTGATGGTGTTTTATGAAAGTCATTTTGAAGTGTTTGGTTAGCCTGGTTCTGCAGCTCACTATGGTCAGTAGTTCTATTGCCACATCTTTCCGTTTGCCTGAGAGAAGGAATCGATTAAAAATTGTCTTTTACCCCAACACAATGTAGGTGGGCTTAACGTGTTTTGATTCAAATTGTAATGCATCGCACTTCTTCTCTGCAATCACTGGCCTGATTGGTTGTAAGTGTATCCAATGCTGCAGAGGCATTTTGATTAAAGTCTGTTAATTCCACCTCAGGTAAGTAGGAGATGACAGGAGAGTAGTCATGTGTGAGAACCAGGCTGGTTTTGGGTGGCATTGTGTAATGCATTTTCCTTTAGAAGCTGGAGCTTTTGTTTATGAAGGCATGTCTGAAGACCTTGAAACAATGGCTATCAGCTCCCTCTGATGAGGTAACAAATCAACTGCCTCCTGGACGCCCTGAAGGCTGTTGGAATATTCTGCAGGATCTCCTTAGGGGAGGAAAGGGCTAGTCTGTCTGGACTTTGACAAATGAAACAAGTCTATATAGGTAATGAAGCTGCACTTTTCAGCTGTACCAGGAGTGTCCTGTAGATGGCGTGTGTGGTGTGGACAGAATTGGACTATAGTAATACTGCACACACGGACCTGCTCAGCTGCTCCCTCCATAGTGGATTGTTCCCTTGAGGACCTGGCATGTAACAAAGAGCTGACTGAATCCTTGTTTTACCAAGGGTGTGTTACTGCTGGATAGCCCCTGCAGCAATCTATTTGCCATGTGTTGAGACAGATTCAGGGATGAAGCCAGGTACACACCCAGCCGAGAGAGAGAGAGAGAGAGAGAGAGATCCGTTATTTATCACTGGGGAACTTGGCAGTGTGATTCAATTCTCTGGACATGGTCCCTGCTATTTCTTCTACCTCGCCCTGTCATTCCCGCTATCTCGCCCGCACATTCTCCCCATCATACCTCTCTATTTTTTGTCTCTCACACTGCATAGTCCTTCGCTTATCCCTCCCACATCAGAGTAGGGGACTGAATGTGTGATTGAGTTGCAGGGGAAAGGTAAAGGAAATGATATGGCATGACTGGTTTAACTGCTAATTCATGTCCTACACTCATGCCTCATTAACACTGGGTGTGGTTTTGGACCGTTTTCACTTAGAATTCATGTTAACATGTTAGAGCTTACACACCGCCTGCATGCTCCTTGCGGGTCAAACTGAGAAGTGGTCTCCATAGACTTTAAATGAGTGCTGGCGGCAGCCACTTCACGCTGGAGACCATTTCTGGTTCTCCATACCACTCACATACTGTTTACAGTCTGAATGAGGCCCAAGGCTGACCTTATCAGTCTGCACATAAGGATTTATCTTAATGAGACTCTTCTCACTAGAAGGTCACATATAAAGTAATGGATTGTCTTATCAAATGTAGATTTAATTTTGTCATACATAAATGATGCTTTATTTAGTAATTTTGTTTGTTTTGATCTCTATTTGCATTTTTCTTTATATACCTTTTTGTCATTATGCTGATATCACATTATACAAAAACAAAAAACACTACTACTTCTAAGTCAAAGAATGCAGGTCTTGCCCGTCTCATTTACTGAGCCCCTGTCTAGTTTCAAAAGCAGAAGTGTGCTGTTTCCTGTAACAGTTTGATTTCCTTTCTGTTCACCCACTAGCAGGAAGTAATAGTGTATATGCTATGCTAATGCTATGCCAACATGTGCGGTGAAAATAGGGGCACTATAACCGGAAAAGTGAAAATGGCACCTCTGGGCACTAGGAACAGTTCTTCGATCAGGCTCAGGGGCTGACGTTTTGGCAGCTAGGCGGAAGACAAGTCAGCATAGAAATGAATGACATCTGAACAATTTGTCTGATCATTACAAATATATTGTCTTGGAAACTGTCGTTAGTGATTAAATTGGTCTGAACTATTACAATATTGGCAAGCTGGAATGGGAGAGGGATGAAAATGAATGCCCCAGCTCCTGATGGGCTGTAACTTGACACCTTTGTTAGAGGCAGTATTTCATGTCTGACTCCAACGGCTGTTTCCCTGGAGGAAAGGCAAGAAATGATTTGGCTCGGATTCCAAATATCTGTGTCTGTGGTTGTGGTGGCCTTGCAATGACTGTGTTCCATCAGCTTGTCACAGTCATTCAATGGTGCAGCTTTCTCCGTATGTCTGTCAGGCTACACTTGGCGAAACATGCTTCTGCTTTTTAATATGCTGACGCTTGAGGCCATCTGCTAAGCAGGTCCATTGACAGGCAGGCCTGGCTCTGAGCAGTGCAATGCTGGAACCGAGTCTGAGGAAAAGCCTCATGTGCAAATGGAGAAATAATGTTTTGGAGCTGCTGTCAGTATGCAGATGACGTTTGCCATCTGCAAGATTTTTTCTTCTTTTAACTATTGCATTTTCAAAATAGGTGGGGTAGGTAAGATAATTAAGTCAGGTCTTGTTGTTAAAGAAGTACACCATGAAAGAATGACAATTTTGTGTGACGTTAATGACAGGATATACGCTTGATAACTGACGAGGAGTGATGACAGAATTGACTGGTACTCTGTGTGTTGGGTAGACCCACACCTGTTCTCCTAGATAACAGACCACCTCACCATGAGACCACAGTTTATGAGGCTGAAGGACTGTTTCTCTGAGCTTGTGATCAGTAGCACGGGTGCTCCACAATTAACTCTTCTGTCTTCTGTATTGTTCACCCTCTACACAGCGACCTGCCACAATACAGTCATGCCACCTGCAAAAGTTCTCTGATGACACTGCTACTGTGGCATGCATGCAGGGGTGGACAAGAGGAGGAGTACAGGAGCCTGGTGAAGGACTTTGTGGAATGGTGCAGGGTGAAACATCTGCTGCTGAACACATACAAAGACCAAGGAGATGCTGGTGGATTACAGGAGGTCCAGCTCTCCTCCGTTGTCTCCATTGAGGGGGTCATTGTGAAAGTTGTCCAGACCTACAAGAACTCTGGGGCTGCACCTGAACAATAAACTGGACTGGACAGCAAACACAGACACACTTTACAAGAAGAGGCAGAGTGGACTCTATTTCCTGTGACGGCTTTTAACATGCATTAACCTCCTACTGATGTTCTACCAGTCTGTGTCTGCCATTCCTCTCTCCATGCCACACGCACCACACCATCTGTTTTTAATGCCTAGATTTGTTTTTAATGCCTTTTAATTTTTTATGTCCAAACAGCACAGCAATCAGTACTTTTCTGTTGACTTACACTTTATATTTATCTTGACTCCACTTTGCACCATGCCTGTGAATACAGGTTTTAATTTTAAGCCTGATCCCCACAGCTACCCACCTTTTGCACTGTCCACCTACAGGAGCTCTTACAGCAACTGAATGCAGAACAAACATTTACCATGAATGTCCATTCCATTGGTGTTGTTCTTTTCCCTGTCCTTGTGTGTGATGAATGTATGTCTTACAAGCTACGAGATATCCAGATTTCCTTATGGATCATTAAAGTATCTATTGGTCTACCGGTGAATGTAATTGTTTATATCAAGCTTACGTGGAATAGTTGAATTTCACCAGTTCAACAGGTTATTTAGAGACCACATGCAATCACTGACACATTATGCATAACTCAGAGATTAACAGTGGACTTAATGCGAGGTTCAATAAATTTTTCTAGATGCATGGATCCAGAAGGGCGCTGTAAAACCATATTGAAAGGTTTTATAGAAATTAGTTTGGTTTTTAAAGTTTCAATATTTATAATGGCCCAAACAGAATTTGAATGCACACCACAAACACACACTTTACGATTGTCTGCTGACTTGGAAAAACAGTATGAGTTCCACAGTGATTTATTGTTCCTTGGTCTATGTGTTTTAGCTGCTGTGTCTGGGCCTTAGGTAGGTCCTGTCATTGAGCAGGTGTTTTACTACCAAATCACTCTAGCAACAGCTATGATAGATGAAACTCTTTGCTCTTTACATTTCCCCAACGCAAACCTTGCTAGTATGTAGTTCAACCAGTTCCACAACACAACAGTCTTTAATATGACCAGATCCTTTTTTTTTTAAAGAAAGGTTAGCACTTTGCTCTGAACATCTGTTTGGCCCTGTGGCCTGATCCAATTAATTTACATTATCATCTTTCCCATGTCTTTTCAGAAAAAGTGTTGAGTGTAAAAAGTGTAAAGTGTTGTAGCTGCTCTTGCCTGAGGGTTGTAGGCTAGTTAGCAGATCTGTGTATGCAGAATGGTGGAAATCAAATTCTTTACTAAGTGAGACTCTGTGTCTTGTCTCACCCACAACTTGCCCATAAGAACAATATACCTGTAAGGACAATGTGCTTGCTGTGCCTGAGGCTGAGAGAAACAGGATACCCTAGAACATTTTTGAGTGTTTGTATATGTGCTCAGTGCATGCCTTGTTGGCCAGGTAAGGTCGGTACCTGCCCAGCCGCTGTGGTTTCACCATTTGCATGAATTCCTGATAGTGTAAGTCACGATGTGATTTCCACGATGGGATTGGTTCAGTGGAACATAACCACCCCCCCCACACACACACACACCTATAAAAAAAAAATGACAGCATATGAAAAGCACAAAACTACTGTTTTTCTTTTCTTCTTTAATACATCTGGTTCTTGTTAAAATAGACTACTAATGCTTTACACGTTTACAGTGCAAAACGCACGATAGCACAACGGACACCATTCAATGACAGAAGGGGTTACTTTGAAGGGGGTTACAGTGAAGTTGACCACCATTGCATGTTTTTTTAAGCTTGATTAGCTTCACATTTAGCTCCTTCATATTATTACTATTGTTTTTTTGTTTTTTTTTTTGGACTGGGATGACTGGCAACCTGACGACAATCTGGCTGGCTCCGGAAGGGGTTTGGTTCTCGGCCTGTGTCTGTGATGGTCAGAGCCTCCGTCAGCCTCAGAGATTAAACTCGTCTAAGAAAGCATCCAGGAAGAGGAGTCTTTGGGGAAAGAAGTCAGGTGGTAATTTTTTCCCCCCAAAATTCCACAATGTTGCTCATGTGCTCTGGTTTCAAAGGGTATTCCCAGTGCATTGTGATTTTTTTTTTATTTTTTTGTACATATTTTTTCCTTTCTTTTTTTTATTAATGTTGGTAATTTGGGCCAAACAATTATGCTTCTTTTTTTCTTGTTATTTTTAATTTTTTTTTTTTGCAGTGATATGCACATCAAACAGAGGAGAATCTAGGACCTGAGAAAACTGGTTGTTTAGTGACACAAAAAACAGAAAGTCTCTTCCAATCCCAGTTGATCCCACCGTTTGCCGGGTTCTCAGTCAAAACCACTTTTGTACAAAGCTATCTCACATACTAGCTTCTAAATAGTCAAATTAAATAAGAATAAGAAAATAAAAAACATGACATTTAACCACATTGATGTTGCAGACAAAGAAACAAAAGACGTAACAACACTTCTGACGGACTCACTTTAGATGATGACTCCATCCTCCAACTCTCCAGTTCCCTAAATCTCCTCTGAATTACTTCCAGTAGCGCATCCCCAACCCGACCAGCGATTCGTTTTGCTTCCCTTTTTACAATTTCTAGCATTTTATTTATTTATGTATTTTTTTAAAACATAGAGAATCAACTTGGGCACATAAACATCACATAAAGACACTGTCTGTTGCCATAGTAATGATTCCTCAGTGCAGCGTTGCTCGGTCACTCCCCCTCCCCCTCTGTTTCCTGGCGATGAGGGAGGGGGTTGACCTCTATGCGTTAGTAGTGTGCACAAAGCTCCAACAGCAAATCCCATCCCCACCCCACCCCACCCCACCCTACCTGCAAACCCTTTCTGCGTTATCTGGCCCCTGCTCTTGCTCGCTCTCTTCTTCACCTCCTCCTTTCTCTCCATCAGTCCTCCCCTCCCCTCACCCAGTCTCAATTTGGTCCTTACCTCCACAGCTGCTACTATAGATCATCCCCAGCCATTCCACCCCTCCCCCTCCCCTGTCTCTCGCCCCCTCTTATCTTCTTTTGACGCTTTTATGTTTGTTTTCTTGGATTCTCTTTACTGACTCTTCTTCTCGGCGGCAGCTGTGGTGGTGGTGGCGGCGGCGGCGGCAGAGGTGGCAGTTTTGGCGCTGGGGGGACTGGATGCAGTCGCAGCGGCTGCAGCAGCCGCAGCCGCAGCGGCAGCATTTCGCTTGGACTTGGTGATGTAGGCCTCGAAGAAGAACTGGCAGAAGAGCACAAAGTAGCTGAGGTACATGAGCGAGGACCAGACGATGTTGTGCATGTGCGAGGGGCACTCGTGACCCTGCTGCATCCACGAGTAGACCAGGTAGTTGACAACGCAGCCCATGACCATCTGCGTGATCTGTGTGATCGTGATGAACATTGCGAACTTGCGCGAGAGGCGGAAGCCGGCCGCCTTGAGCGCGTAGTAGGAGTACATGACGGCATGCACCAGGTAGTTCATGGTCATGAACCAGCCACCGCCTGCTACCATGTCCTTGTAGGAGTACCAGGAATAGAGGAGCACAGTGATGTGGTGGTACCAGTGCAGAAAGATCAGCTTCTGTTTCCGTAGCACGATGAACAGTGTGTCCCCTGAGGAAGGAATCATAAGGAGGGGAAGGGGTGGGGGGGGGGGGGGGGGGAGCAGCAGGTTGGGATGGAGACCAGGTGAGGAAAGGGAAGGAGTAAAAGAGAGAGAGATGGAGTGATTTACACCAGGTGAGGGTGGAGAGAGGGAGAGGTGGAGATGAAGTAGGAGGAGAGAGAGGGAGAAAGGGGCCAGGTCAGGAGGAGATAGAGGGACGGAGAGTGTAAGAGAGAGATGGAGGGGATTTATACCAGGTGAGGAGAGAGAGAAAGATAGAGCGTAAGATAGGTGTGAAAGGAATAGATGGTGAGAGGATAGAAAAGAAAGGAGGTTAGAGGGAAAGAAAAAGAAGAAGAAAAAGAAAGGAAGCAGGGAAGAGGATTGGGTGTGGACAGAGATCCAGAAAGAAAGGAAGAAAGAAATAAGGATTGATTGTGATAAAGATGGATGGATGGAAAGGGTGAATAAAGAGAATAGAATGGAAGGGAGACATATAGGGGTTGATGCGGCGTTTGGAAGAGAGAGAGGTGATAGAGGATGGTAAAGCAGATGAGAGAGAAATAGCGAGTGATGGAACAAAAGGACACAAGAATTAATTGGAAAAAAACAGACATATCAGGGAGGGAAAGAGGGAGAAAAAGAGAAAGAGAAAAACACTGATTAACAAACTAGAATACAATCCAGTGTGCAAACAGACATTGCATAACCTTAGTTGCCCCTGGCTGGCAGTTGGAGTTGTGGGACTCCTGCGGAGGCTACCACTAGTCCATGGTGTCAAATCTTTTTACTATCAAAATGGTTTGCCCTGGCAACAGGCGGCTGACATTTCTGCATCGCCCCAAGAGCTGGGTGCTGGTGTGCACAGGGTGGAAATTTGGCTCTGAGAGTGTGTCTGTTGACTTGGCAGCCCTGACTCTATTTACGGCTCATTTTTATATTATTTGTGCATGTGAGAGAGAGAGATTTGCTTGCTCGCTAGCCTTTTACTCTGTATCTAGCCTGATAGGTTTGTCAACTGTATGCCAACACCGAGCTACCTGTAGGTCATATGTGTCTGATAACGGCATGCTAAACAAACAGCATTAGGGGTGTGTGTGTGTTTGAGTGTGTGTGTAAGAGAGAAGGAATAGAGATAAGACTCCCCAGGCCCTCTCACTTCCTAGCATAATGTGACCCTTGCCACACATCTGATGGTTAGATAGAGTGAGATCCTATGGGACACTTGAGAATCTAACTCTTGTACAAACCAAAAGGAAGCCCTTTGTCTGGTGTGTGATGTGACAGTATGTTCTCAGCGAGTCTACCCTTTCTAACAGGACATTGGAGAAGTACAAGCAAGTGTGTGTGTGTGTGTGTGTGAGAGAGAGAGAGAGAGAGAGCGTTTCTAACATGACACTGTAGAAGAACAAGCAACTGATTGCTCTCTGTGTGTGTGTGTGCGTGCACGTTTGTGTGTCTCTGTGTGTGTGTGTGTATGGCACATATCTCCTATATATATGTTAGTAATTATTTTGTCATCAGTGCATAATGGACATTTGTGATGCTACCCCAAAGCCCGTGGGTTAGTCCGCAGGTCGGGCAATGCGGGCTGTTTTTTTAGGAGGAAAATGTGCGGCGCTGGCGGGTTGGGTGAAAATCTCAATAATTTTACCTATTCGAGTTATATATATCAGGTAATTCTTTGTTTTTTGTGTGAGGATTTTTGTTCTCCTTGTCTCTTGCCCACTAAATACGGTACGCTGTTTGTTTTCGGTCTTAACGTCCGAGCAAATTTGTAAATCTTTTCGACTTCATATTTTTTAAGCATTTGTGTTCACAAAGCAAGTGCTGCGTTCAGTAGTCTATCCAGCCGACTTATCAATGCTTCTTTGTGCTAAATGATGGTTTATGATGGTGGTTAATGATGACGGACGAAAAATCCAGATGTTTATTCTTGCGCCTGCATACGCGTGTGCGCTCGTGTTTGCGTGTATGTGTGATTGAGCACCAAGTAAATCCCCAGCTCTTTTTCTTGCGCTCCAGTGTTCTGTCATTATGCATCAGAAGCATCACTGCAGGTTGCCTCTGCAAATTGCACCATCTCCGCTCTGATTACAGCAGTCTAGCTAACATAAGGTGCCATAAGACCGCTAAAACTAAACTTTAAACTAAGCTCTTGTTTAGCGAAATAGGCTACGCTATGCAAAGCATCTACGTTTCAAGTATGAGCAAAGTCTACCCTATCTCGCTAAATATTCTGCAGACTGGTAGGGTTGTAACGTGAAAGCTTTCTTCCATTTAGATGATTTAATTTTAAATCACAAATAAACATATACATTCACACAGTAATATTCCCGAGATGCCAGAGACGTTTTACTGGCGTATGATGTAACCTAAGCTATCGCTAGTTCACTTGCCCTGAGAGAAGGTAAACAGGAATGCCTACAGTTGAACAGTCTGTAACCATTCTTACACCGGATGTAACATGTTTAAAAGCTCACGTGAATAAGAGGAACATATCCAATTTAATGATGAAGCATGACAGGGGCATACAGATAACCTTGAAAGAGTAAACCGTCTGTACCATTGCTCGCGTTTGTCCTAGAATCCTAGAAAGTACGCCTCTACGGCAAGCCATTTTAACGTAAGACACACTATGGCAAGCCATCCAGTACAAATGCTATTTCTGATATCACAAGTTACTGAAAACATTGTAGTTGTAGGCATTGGTAACAAAATTAAATATATAGCTCAGTACAACTATTATTATAATATATAATAATATTATTAATAATGATGATGATAATAATAATAATAATAATAGCCATTGGTTTGGGCTTTTTTCCTTTAGATATCGATTTAAGTACTGTTTAGGCGCAGGCACCGGCACTGTTTTAAAAGTATCGATTTCGCACCAGTATCAAATAAAACCCAATCAATACCCAGGCCTAGTCAAGAGTGATTCTCTGTGTGGAGTCACTGCTGACCTACAGGTGTACACAGCAGACTTCTGTGCCTATAGAAACTGCCTCGATAGTCTTATTTGTCTCTCGTCTCAGGTTATGCCTTCACAATTAGATATTGCTCCTGCTTATAGAACTGGATAGACAATTGAATTGGATAGGCTCCCCGATAGGGCACACCAGCAATTAGCACATAGAAAGTGGACCAGTCTCACCACTTGCTATCTGGGCCGACTAAAACGAAGTTATAGTTTTTTGGAAATGCACATCAGACTGTACAGAGGGCTCTGCAAAGGGGTTGATGAAGCTGAGTAGCAACGCCGTCAATTGACACAGGCCTTCAGTGGGCACATTGAGGTTCAGCCATTAGCTTAGTCTCAATCTCCGCCTTTACAGACTAACAGGCTTTAAGACACCAACTGAGCAAGGATTAGGGGTGTCCTGCTATCAAAATCTGTAGTGGGTAAGGACTTGGTTGTACCTAAAGTCGGAATTGCATGCAGACTTTGCTAAAGGGAATTATGCACAATTCGTAGTGTTACGATGTGAAACACTGGAGAAGCATGGAAACATCAAAAATGCATCAAAACAGAAATAGAAATGTCTTTGTGTGACTTTGTGTGAATGTCTTTAGTGCTGTTGACTGAACGATTTGTCACAGGTGGTGTCCCAATCATGCAAATAGCAAGATGAGCACTGACAGCTTCGCGGACTCATTCACTTAATAGCTTGAGTCAGTTGTGTCAGTGATAGCATATGTGAAACTGGGCCAATGGCTCTTTCCCCACTGGCGAGATCTTGCAGCGTCTGTTGTCTGTGAAGGCCTGGGATTTAGGATGGACGACTGCATTTCTCACTGGTTCTCAGAGTTGTCTCAACGGCCCCTCCCTCCACACACACACACACACACACACACACACACACACACACACACACACACACAACCCTTCGACCAAGTCTCCGTTCAGGTTTCACAATGAAGTCAGGCAGGCAGAAAACGAGCACACACTGACATTATAAAAACCCAGGGTCACTAGACAGGGGTCACAGACACAGACGCACGCACGTGCGCACACACACATACACACACACTTGAACACTCGAACAAGGCCCTCTAAACCAGTCTCCAGTCCAGTTCTCTTTCTCTCTCCCTCTCCCAGAGCAGATGAGTTCACTAATCACTTTTGACACTAAAGAACACGCCATCCCCTTCCCATGACAAAGCAGGACAGAGAGGGGCAAAGGCAACACACACAACATGCGCGCACACACACACACACGCACACACACACTTTAGCTAAGAAGGGAGTGCAGCATAGGATGCTTGATGCTGGAGGCAACCCAATCAGCAGCTGAGACACAGTCTGCTGTGCCCTCTGACAGCCATAACCACCAGCTGGGAGTATAAAAAGACTCTTGCACATGTAATGCACATGCGGCATGTATACTCAACAGATACATGGCTTGCTGCAGACACACAGTAAAAATAGCATCCAAGTACATTTGGATTCATAAAAAAAAGTATGCATTACGATTCATAAAGCTAAGTGATGAGTGTGTATGCCTGTGTGTGTGTGTGCGCCGTGTGCTGAGTTTTAGGTATTCTCAGCAAAGTGTCTGATAAGCCAGCAAGCCAGGTGATGGTGCCCAATTTATCAGTTACATAACTTCAGAGGTAGTAAGAGAGAGGTGCCTTTCCAGAATGTTCTTGAGACTCCGGCGCACTCAGGAGAAGCTGTGAGAACTGAATATTTTCTCAGAGAGAGTGTCTTTCATATCACAGACAAGTTTGAATTCAGTAGTCAGATGAGATGCTCTCTCGGGGATGTGTTCCAGCGTGCTGGTATTAATAGAATTAGCAGCCACAAGGTTTTTCACACTTCACTAATTATGATTCTCTTTTCTTATTCATCGTGGGTTTAACAGAAGTCTAATTAGGACAATAAAACACAACCTGCAGATTTTTTCACAGGACAGACTGCTTGTTCGCACAACGAAGTTGCAATGACATGCAGTTCTAGTATGTCAGGCTGCACCATACTACTGCAAGTGCATTGATTTACTTGTCTTACCTAGCTCCGGGGCCTTGCTTAGAACGAAAGCGTAGGCCCAGAACTTGCTGACAGGTCCATTGTAGAAGCTCTGGTCGCATACAGACTGCTTGAGCCCTTTCGTCATCAAGATGTACATCATGTAGCTTCCGGTTCTAATGGCACCAAATATACTGTCGGACAGAGGGAGAGAGAGGTGAAAGGGTTAAAGGTAGCCTGGGAAAACCCATCCTGGTCTGTGACCAATTTGATTTATTTATTCTGCAGCTCAGTATGGCCACCAGGCCTATTTGCAATTCTATTCATTTGCCTAAGATGGCAAACCAATCAAAATACAGGCTTTTAGTTTTACCCCTTACATGACAGAGGTGGACTGATCACCCGAATCCGAAATCAAAAAACAGCAAACAGAGGCATTTTGATTTACATTCGCTGATCCCACCTCAGAGTAGTGTGAGATGAAGGCTTGGTTTCCAGACCAAGCTCAATCTAAGATTATGGTAATCGGTCATGAAAAGCATTTATTATATACATATATAAACCATTAATTAGATTACAGGTGTTCCATGTAGTGCTTTGACCAAGACACACAAACAGAATTTTGACATAATGTCAAAAATGCATGTGCACCATGTTGTATTAGATATCCTCTGAAGTTAGCATCCAAATTAACTAACGCCAGAGCAGCTTTCCTATATCATCACACTGTACCATGTGTTGCAGCTGTTTCAAATACAGTGTAAGTGAATGCAAATATGTATTCAAGACTATTTGACATTGCCCTGAAAAAATATGCACGTTAACCACCGGCTGGTGATTGTAATGTTGTTTCCACTGACATTAAGTGCACTTCAGCAACATGGAAAGCCTGTGGCCCATCACTCCCTCATGCAGCAGGCAGTGCATTACCACACAAAGAAGGGGAGTCGGTGACTGATAAGCTAGTTGCTATCAACTGGTTGATAAGCTAGAGGAAACCCAGTGAAGGCATGTACAGGTGTAAGAAAATAAAACCAGATGGTTATCTGTGTTTGATCTGTGCAAGCCTGTGAGACGGTTGTCAGATCCATATCTACCTGTGAGATATGGGCACCTCTAATATTTCAAGTAGGCTCTGACACGACTCAAAGTAAGGGCACAACAAGTTTTGTTCAAGGTTTGACCACGTGCATGAGCCCCGAACAATCTGCCTGCCTGTTTTGTGAAACACTGTTGGCTAACAGTGTTAATAGGCTAGCTAAGGTGAAGACTAGCATGTAGTGAGCAGTTATGATTTACATTTTACATTTAGGCATTTAGCAGACGCTTTTATCCAAAGCGACTTACAAAAGAGGATAACATTCAAGCTACAACACAATGAACTAACAAGGAGTGCATATTGCTAACATAGAATCTGCGCTGTTTTAAGTTGAAAGTGCAATAGTGTAACACAATGTAGAGAAATTAAATTATTAAGTGCATTCTCAAAGTTTACGCCAGGAGATATTCTTGGAAGAGCTTAGTCTTCACAAGTTTCTTGAAGGTGGAGAGGGTATCAGTTGATCTGGTAGCACTTGGGAGGTCATTCCACCAGCGCGGAACCAGATTTGCACGCAAAGAATAAAGTTGAATTAAACATCATACCTGAAGACAGCAAGTGTGAGGGACCAGAGCACCAGGGGTTTCCTCAGCTCAAACTTTTCCCGCTGTTTCATGACATGTCGGCCACCCAGGATGCATGCGGCATACAGGGCAGAGAACAGGAAGGACTTCTTCCTGTAGGGGACATATGCCATATATAGACTGACTATATGCCATATACACACACTTTATATACTATATATAAACACAGTCATTACTATGCCTGTATGGCCAACATGAATTATACATGCATATATGTATTTCTTAATTTTCAGGGATATTCTTTAGAAGACTAAATAATAGAAATTATTGCTCTGTTCAATCATATTGCTTGTCTGTTTGTATTCCAAATGTTATGACTGGCAAAGATTAAAACATTTGACCTTGAAATGATAAACCATGACCTTCAGACTGTACATTAGAATCTTACAGAATGTCACGTCAACAGTGACCTTAAGATTAGACTATTTATGATGAAACCTTGTAGACACTGACCTTGACATTATACTAAGTGACTTGACTACTTGAGATACCCAGATGCCACTCTGGATGACCCACTCCCTCACAAACACACACACACACCACTCCCTGATCTCAGAGACAACAGCTGATGACCCATCTGGATCACAGACTGTGACCTTCAGTTACTGAAGCCACAGCAGGGGAGAGAGATGCCCACAGCACCCCAGATCTACAGCTTTCATTAGCCAGCCCTGCAGGTCATCTCAGCCCAGTGGCTGGTCCCCAGTCAGCCTCTGGCACTGCCTCCACCAGCTCTGCCACTGAAGCCTGCCCTGGAGACACGACTGATTCTGTGTTTAGACCACTAAGACGTTTTTATTTGCAGAATCAAAGCACCAGATCTCAAAAGGAATTGTAGCTCTACAAACATGGTAGTAAGTAGAAAAAAAACTTGAAATGTAATTTGATGTCAACTTGTAAACTGATGTAAACTTGACGTTTTCATTTGACTTTTACTTTGAGGAACTCAGTGCTACGACACGGAGAGATTAGAAGACAGAGCTTATGAGCACGATGAACTAAACTAAAAACTCTGAACTGCTATGCAATGGTGCATTGCTGCTCACAACTGATAAACAGTCCACAGCAAATCTGATTGATTTGAGTGCCACAGTAGGCTATTTTCCACTTGGCTATGCCTAGAGGAGAGGAAGAGAGCAGATGGGGAAAACACCAGCTTTGGTCCCCCCCAGTGTGCATGTGTTTAAGGATAACATCGGCTAATATTGGCTTTTAATTCCCATTACCCAGTTCTCATTTACTTAACTAATGTCGCTCTCTTTTTAAAAGGATTGTGCCCCTCTGGGATCTGTGCCTATCCCACTGAGATTAATCAGGAAACCTCAGGTTTGTATTGCATAAACAGAAAAATCCCTGATCTTGCTGTCTTACTAAACACAAAGCACCTTTCTCACCAGAGAGAGAGAGAAAAAAAGAAGTTGTGCAAAAGTAAAATCACTGATGGAGCACTTGCTCTCTTTGGAAAACTTTCAGGCTCGCTGAACCAACTCAAAAATATACTTCAAGCATAGAGTATTTTGGGGAAGACAAATTTGTCACAGACCTCAAGTGCACTGTGTTACACAGGCATGAGTGATTTTTCTCTGGCCTTATCTTGAGGTCTCTGGAATGTTCTTTCATAAGAACACCTTATTGGTCACAAACAACACATGAGTATACCTGAGTATTACAAGTTGTCACTTTTTGAATTCATGTTTTGATCTGTTGAAATTTTAACAGGATTACATGTTCACCATGCAATTCCGGGAAATGTTTCCAACAAATGTTTTCTATCTGTAATTTAATGTTTTTAGTGTTCACACTGTGACCATGGCTATTCCTTCCTTGCCAACTGAGGTTCATTAGTCTGATGACTTATGCTTTTAAGTGATGTGGAGCATAGGTCAATTTAAGGCCTATAAGGGCCAAAACCTTGGGATACTTTTGGCTACATCCTTGAATGAATCAGAATGAGAGTGATTCATTATAATAGAAGAATTAACTAAATTAACTTCTTTATATTGCCAGCCCTTGCAAAATCAGTATGTTATAAACCTTGGTTAATAGTTGGTAAATTACTGTAACTAGCCTGTAATGCAGCTCTTTTAGTAAGAGTTGGGGACTGGATGTAATGCTGGGGACAGACTAGTGATCAGCATTTCGCTTCTTGTCTTTGGCGAAGACATGTCCTCCACGAGGCCCACTTCCAAGAAACATTACGCCAGTGAAACTAGGGCACCTCCCTCACCCTCCGCTGTCCTCTTCAGACAACTCACTCTCTCCCTCTCTCTTTCTCTCTCTCTCTCTCTCTCTCTCTCAAAGAATCAGCTTTAGGTAACTACCAGGGCTTAATGCTATTTTGGAACTCTGATGTCTGGTGTAGTACACCAATCTAAAAAGAGCAGAGCGGCCATCGTCAGCTTTTATGGGCATCCGCTGTGGCAAAACAAAAACATACACAACTTGATCTTGCATCATTACAGGAGAATGTTATGTAGGTTTGCTGTTCATTCATTGCTGCACTTTGGGCAGAGCAACCGCAACAAGTTAAAGCTGAAAATTCACTGAGGTGAACATTTACATACGTGTTGCTGTACGAAATGCTTAAGTAAACAAATTTGATTAAGCGGTTCATGGAACCTCAAATCAATATGGTATAACTGACTAGTCAACCATAAATCTAATTAGGTTTTGGTCTTATAATTTGCCTGCGTTCTTTGTGTATGAAGAATGTGCCTACAATGTGCTCTGTGTAGCACATGAACAACTCTGTTGGGTGGATGAACCACATTGCCAGGATTCTGAGGTCACCTTTTCAGTTTCAGAGGCAGTTAATGAAAACAAGAGAGCAGACTGAAAACAAAAGCCCTGAGCTTTCAAGCAGAACCACAATTCCACCATTCCATTGGCCTTCTCAGTTTCTGGGAGGGCAGCTTGATTGAGAGAAATATTTTCAAGTACTGCAACTCGACAAACATACAAGCCATTGCTGGGCAACCTGCATAGCTTTGACTTGGATTAACTGTATCATATCATATAGAGACTTTATATACAGTACTTATAAGTATCTGCCCTAGTCCATCTGTGAACACACTAAACCAGAGCAGTGAGCAGCCTGCTGCTGCTGTGCCCAGGGAGCATTGAGGAGTTAGGAACCTTGCTCAAGGGCACCTCACATAAAAACTAGGCATTGTCCATACAGTTAGTGTATAGCATTCAGACTGTGGACTCATTGCTAGGACTGTGGCCGCTTTGATTCTCTCTCACACTTGGTGTCAGAAGAGTTCAGTGCGGATGATGGCTAAAATGCAAATCAGTGTGGCTGAGGAGGGGCTGTGAAATGGCCTACCAGAGGGAAGGACATACCAAGGTTGTAAAGAATCGCGAGAATCAGACTTGGTCGGCCAGTCGGCAGGATGCAAGTGCTTGTGCTAAAAGAGCAGAGTGTGGACTGCGATGAGGCGAACAGAAGCTCGTGGCCCACAGCTAGAGAGGGCATGTGGGACGTCAGAGCGCATAACCGTCATTATCATACACCAGTCTCATTACAGAGGCAGGCAACTGCAGAATTACTCTACCAGGCAAGCAGCAGATAGCAGGCCTCTGTGTGTGTACCTCTATAAGAATGTGTGCATCTGACAACATCCTTCGGTGTGTGTGTGTGTGTGTGTGTGTGTGTGTGTGTGTGTGTGTGTGTACTTGTGCGTTTATCTATAAACAGCTCATTTGGCAATGGTTTCCTCTTTTAGCGGGAGGGAAAGGATATGGTTATGCTGCTCTGAAATCATTGTCTAAACCAGAGCTGAGCTTTATGGAAACCAAACTGCTGTCTGGTTTTGCACAGAAATAAATGAAGTGGTAGAATATCCCCTCAGGGTTAGACATGCTGAAAATCCCATAACTTCTTGTGACACACATCTTTGAGACACTCTCTGCTCTAACATACTCTGAGATGGACACCAGCATCCAGTGGCTTGTATGCATACAGTTTTGCTGTCATCTGTGACACAAACACATTCACCTAGTGTTTCTCCCAGGACTCTACGAGACTGGGGTGGGATGGTCTCTAGAAAGAGTGTGGTGCATTCACACTAATTTGATTACAACTTCATGACCTTCATGTTTCAACAGCAACATAGACCTGAATTAGCACTGTTGAAAGAATGGAAAATAATGCAAACTAAAAAGACTGAAACATCAATGTGCATATGACTGATATGGCTGAAATACTTACGGTCCATATTTAGACAATGGTGGGGCAAATTAGCCCCTTTACTCACTCAATAAAGGGTCTATCATGAAACTCATGAACACATTATTTTCTTTCTCTGTGTTATAAAACTGTTCACGTAGTAAGTTACTGTGTGCTTATCTGAAATGCAGACAGCCGCTTTGTCTTGTTGTCTCCCTGTCTGACATAATCTTATTGTCCTCTGGGAAGGACAAAGGCTGTCTGCTGTTAGAAGAAAAAAAGTTAGATCGCCTCTGTGCCTTATGCAAAGCTGCAAACTTGCAGTGCTTTGAACATGATGCGCAAGTCACTAGAGCGTAACAACATTAGGGTTTGCACAGGTGTTTCACCAGGCTGCTGCCCAGGTGCAAGCTGCCCAGGTGCAAGCTGCCCAGGTGCTAGCTGACTGTTGTGGGTAAGGTGCCTCTTCATTTGTGCGTAGGCAAACCATGGAGTACATAAAAACACTTCAAATGTCTGAAAATGTTAGGCTCATGAAACATATTCTGTTTATTTGTAGCGTTAAGCAATCTAACTCCACATAGACAGGTCCTTGAGTCAGCTACAATTGCAGGGTAATTCTCAGGAAAAAACTGAAAAAAGACATTAGATTGCAGAATTAGAGGAAACGAGGAGGGAAAGAAAGATGAACAGACGCAAGCTACTGATCAGCACAGTTTTCTCCCTCTCACAGCAGGTTTTCAGCAGTGCTCCGCTCCTCTGCTAACAAACAGAGGTCCGTCAATCATTGCAGCACCTGTGCAGACGCATGCACTCTGTGCCTCCTCCACCTCTCTTCTGTCCGAGCTAAGCTAAGCTAAGCTAAGTGAAGAATCTCGCTGAGTCTGCCCTTCTTTTCATGCAGCCATCACACCACGGCTGATGCTCCAATTCTGTAAAGGTTTTCAGAAGACGTTTATTGTGTTTCTGGTGTATTTACCAATTTTGTGCCTCAGTAGAAAAACAGCACACTTGTGATACCAAATGAAAAAGTCATGAGCATGTTTCCCAGGTAGGACACAGACTGATAAAACTCTTTTCCCTTCATCAGCAGTCCTGAAGTGACTTTGGAGGAAACAGATTGCTGAATGTGCTAATAAGCATTAAGAGCAACTAATTTGAGCATCATGCAAACTCTGCCCTTTTGTGTTAGAAATGTGTCACTGACCAAACCTTTGTCTAACTCTAACATGCAACTTAACGGAGGGTCTCCAACCAACAGCACATTAAATATACCATATATCACACAAGTTATGACAACACAGGGTCATATGCAGCCTGAGGAACAGTGGACAGTAGTCCAACTGAATGGCCTAGTTGAGCTATTGCCTTAGCTAGACTTATCTCTGTGTGCAAGCGTCATGATCAGTGATGTGTAGGTACATTGGATCTGAGCATTGCTATGATGTCATTATGGATGCTGCTGTAACTGTGGGCAAAATATTCACTGCCCATCCCCCTCATGCTAGCAGGGTCGACCTGTCAAATGCAGATCACGCCAGGAGTTTGAGTGCTACGGAAAAAAGACACCGGCTAATGATGGTGATTGCCTCTGAGAGTATGATGATCATGTAGCCCCTGATGGAGAAACTAGCAGCTAGTGGCTAACAGCCATGCTTAAAATCCAAATATCGACTTCCATGGCCTGCTGAGACTGTGTTTCTAATCGAACATGTTCAAACAGAAGACACACGGCAGCTACTTCTGAAATTCTAGCAGTCTTTCAAGCAAACAGTGCTTGGCTGCTGCCCAAGATGGCTGCTACTGGGAGGTGATCCGGCCCATATTTGGCTGAGATCTTGGGCCAAGTCCTCTGCGGTCTCCCCTACTATCTGTCTGTGTGCAAGCGGATGGCTTTCTGTGTAAAAGAAGTCTCCTGTATCCTTCCCAGAAAAAGAACAAGGTAATTAATTCTACAACCATCTGAGACCTGAACCAAAGACCTGGATTCAGCCCAGGATTGAGTGGGATCTATGGCAGCCTCTGGTTTGTTAGGGTGGATGGATTTCATTGTAAAAATGGTCTCCTGTACCCTTCTAAGGAAGCACAGGTAATTACAAGGCCATCCAAGACCTTCCTTATAGCAAGATATGGTTACATTCAACATGCAGAACTCCTCAAAGTAATCCTGTAATGAAAGGGTTTATCAAGATATAGCAAGACAGACTTCTAGCAAATGGAGGAAGGAGAGGAGGAAGGGAGTGATGGAGCATTGCTATAGATGGGAATGTGCTGGTCACCTGTTATGCAGCTGGTGACTAGAGTGCTTAGTCCAACGTGTGATGTCTTAGCTATGTAGCTGGGTTTCATTAGCCTTTGTGCTGCTGACCTGGCCTGTCCTGGCAAGCCTGCGTTTCTTCTAACTAACTGTGCAAGAACTAAGCTTTAGCGGCAGTGGACAGCCATCAGTAGCAGTGACCAAAGGGAAATCCCCTGCCGTGAGGGACCCAGAGCCATTGGTTCTGCCTACGCACGATTCGCTGGCCAAGATAGATATAAATACAAGCCGTGTTTTTTGATCGCAGATTAAGGGAGTGCCCCACAAAAACCCTGGCCATGGGTAATTCCCTGAGGCCAAGCTGAAGCCGTGCGGACAGAGGCTGCTCATGGCTCAGCCCAACATAAATCAGCCTGACAAGACCTCACAGAGCAGCAGCAGCAGCAGCAGTCGTGCAGGCTCATCTCCACCACCTGACCACTTCAGCCCTTTCCTTTCCTGGCTGGCTCAAATGGGCACACAACTTCAGACAAAAGTTTACTGCTGGCCCGAGCCATAGGACTGTGTTTTAGGCGCTTCTGTGTTTAGGACATGCTGATTCATCAGAGCATTGATTCCTCTGTTGTGTTAGAGTTGATGGGATTATTTTTATAAGGAGGTAATTGTTTTAGCTTCTTAAGAGATTAAAGTGCATTGGTCAGACAAGTGTATTTATAGGGGAAGCGTGTGTATGTTTCTATATTTACACACACACACACACACACACACCCACAAGCATCTAACTGACACCATGATGTCATCTCTCTGTTGTTCCCTCCTCCATGGTGAAACCTTTCATGCATTGAGTTTAGCTGGATGTCTGCTTTGGAATTTCTCTTATGATACAATCAATATGACATTTCTAGTCAGTATCTACTACTATACTAGTAGCTCATAATATATAGAAAAATGGCTGTACAGCAAGTATTGAACCCGTACACTAATGCAGGAGTACAGTGGCCTGCCAAGCCAACACAGGTGTACGCCCTCAGGAAAATCTCTCCAAACAAAAGCAGTGCCCTGGCGTTTAACCGACAGACAAAACCTTACTTTGGAAAGCAACGGGCACCAGACAGGGGAGACATTCCACTCGGATCATCTGACAAAAGCACCCAGCACTTGTCTCTCTAAGCTGAGCCAGGTTGGCTTCCCTCTCCTAAGCCTGGTGCATTCTCTCTCTAACCCTGACAGTCTTGCATTTAACCCCGCTTGATTAGGGCGGCGGTGTTCATGTAGTGTTGTATCTCACACCTGCTTTTGCGTATTGCTTCTTGTCAGTTCAGTCGTCATTATTCTCATCATTCTCCTGCGTCAGGCCGACTGCGGGGGGCTGGGCATGACTCAGCACAATAAACAGGGCCAGCAGGGTGGAAGAGAAGGCACAGTCAGTGGAGTGGACGCTACTCGTGTCCAGAGAAGCGGGGCCAGGGGCGGGAGACAGAAGGGTGAGGACGTCCCTGTGTCCAGAGCTCAGAGCAAGAAAGAAAGAACGAGAAGCACAGAGAGAGAGAGATAGAAAGAGAGAGGAGCTGCTTGTATGCTGAGGAGGGGCACATGTAAAGAGCGTGGGGAGAGGGCCAATGTACAGAGGCAAGGCAAAAAGGCAGAGGAAGAAGGGGATATGGATGAGAACGGGGGAGGGACAGCACGACCAGAGAGGAGATACTGCTACAGTCAAGTCAGACAAGCGTCCCCAATGTCATAGCCAAGGACATACACACATACATACACACACACACACGCACAGTCAGACCCTCTTCATCTGATTTGTGTCTTTCTCCGCTGACACACACTTAACCAGTTCTGAGAAAACACATTATCTTGGATATGCGCACATCTTCTGCAGTCCTGCCCACTGCTTTTTAGGATTAATGACTGCCCCTTGAAGGACAGTGCGCAAAGATTTAAAGTGGTTTTTGTGGTATGCAATGTTTACTTAAGTTGGAGGCTGAATGTAACTACTCACAATGTTGATGTCTCATATTGGTAGTATGGCCCGTGGGCAAGTCATGTTTGAGAATTAATTACTGAACTCATTTTGGGAATGAATTAATGAACTATGTTAGCGCTTGTGTGTCGTGGCAATAATGTGCGTGATGCCATTAGCAATAAGAGTCTTAGTATTACAAAAGTCTAGTCACCACCACTGCGTGCAAACACACACACACACACCACCTGAGAATTTGCTATATGGCTGATATCATTCAGTTGACTAAGCTCTGAGAATCCACCAGAGAGGAAAAGGTAAATGTGTACGCTCGCTTTACTTAATGAAAGCATCGTGTGTCTCTCTCTCTTCTCTCTCTCCTCTCTCCCTCACTCTGTCAGCCATTCTGTGAGCAATCTCATCCACATCCACTTAACAGTCTGCCTGGCCAGGGCCAGATAGCCACCATTCATTCCCAAAAGTGCTGACTCATTGAGCGGACTATAAAAATCTTATCCCCATCTTCTCAAAGAGAAGAGGCACACTGTAGAAAGGAACAGCTGGCATGTTCACCAAAGACCTTCATAAACATAACAAACATTTTGTGTTTTTACTGAATGACAAGGATGTGACGTTCTATTCGAAGTTAGGAGGTTGCTATAGCCATGCTCCACTTAATATTGCATTTCGCTACAGTGCTAGTGAGGGAACTCTCCACAGGGCTTTCGTTTGCTTCGAATAAATTGTTAATCTCCAATCAGTGTTCTACAATCGAAGGCAGAATCAAAAGGTTTAAAGTTTAAACAAAGTCCCAACCCACCACAAAGTGAACATATGCCTATAGAGGATTCCCAGACTTTTTGCGAAGCAAGCTAACGTTCCTATGTTCCTTGTTCATTTCCAGACTCCTGAGGGTGGATGTCTGAGAGTCCTTCAGCAGGACACCAATCTGAACTGCTCAAAGTGAGGGGTGGGGGGTGGGGGTGCAAAGTGCTTTGGCACCCACTAACATATTCTAGATATCTCAGAATGAGACAGAATTGAAGCATAAGTGAAGAACTCAATATGATTTCACTGTTACTAAAGTTTTGTTAAGCTTGAGAAAGTTCACAGTGAAACATCCCTGCTCTGACAGTGCTGAGTATTGCTGTGTTTCATTTTTGTTGGTGTTACCTGTGAACCCAATACGTGTGCCCAAACATATTACTGTGCTAGATTTAGGTGTTCTACATGTCCTTGACACACATGGTCACAGGCATAGAATTCTCCCAAGTCTTTTCATGTGACTGCAGACTAAATACAGCAGAGATTCTGCTTGACAGAGAGATCAGACAACACTGACACACTCAGAACCTACTTGAAGAGGGATTCAAAGCTGTTATATCAGTGGATGAGACTGATATGCTGTTAACCCTAACCCTAACCCTTAGGGTATAGACAGGTTGCTGAGGATGCGAGCTAGCGGAGTAATGTATGGTTTGTGATGGGAGACTGTTGGAGCAGTCTGTCTAACTGCAAACACAATAGACTGTGCTATATTTTTATATTTTATTTTTCAACTACTCATTGGCTCTATAAGCTTTTGAATCCATCAATATGGCAGCTATTTTTCAGGTGCTTTCCACTCTGATAGCCATTATGAAGAAAAGCTTTGCATTCAGTGATCAAATTCGTGTGACATCTTTGTGAAAGGAACCTCCCCCAACAAAATGCAAAATCTGATCAAACTTTGTCGCCTTGCTTATAGCGGGTCCTTGTGTAATCGTGACAGGCATGCAAATTATACCTTTGTCATATATGACTTGAAAATGATGGAGTTAATTATTCCTTAAGAGTCAGGTCTTGGTTACTATTAGTCCTGGAGGGATGAGGTGTGGTCTCTGGTGGGGAACTACCTTCTGAGATACATGGAGACACCGATGGAACTGACACACACACGCACGCACACACAAACACACAGACACACACACCTCAGTCCACTATTAACTAGGACTAAATCTTTAAATGAGCTATGTGTAATACTTAAGTTGAAACATCCACAAATGACCAAGAAATCTAACCTAGCCTCAATGTAGTCATTCCTTTTCTGCTGTTTAAACTTTGAATTCAGTTTTTTTCCACATATATGCTGTCCACCTTGCAGAGCTTATTAACATGTTATCAGTTAAACCTGTGTACATCCTTAATGCTACAATAAATATCCAGATAGAACAATTAGTGGATATGGAGTTCCAATCGTATGTCAGTAATGATAAAATATCGCCCATCCCTAGCGGTTCCTAGAGGGGCCGAGGGTCAGAGAGCCTTCCCATCACCCCACCTCTGTGGTGCCACCAGATGCTCTTCCCTGGCCAGCCCTCTGCCCCTGGGACTGGACAGTGTGTGCTGTTGTTCCACGTCACAATGGACAATGGATGGGCATGGCTGTGTGGGCGCCATGCTCAGGAGTGGGCAGAGGTCGCTCTTGCAATAGCAGATTGGGTGGGATTGCGATGCAGGAGGAGAGGGTGGAGTTGCTCTAATGTTTGGCAATTGAGCTGAGTAGGTCAGAGATGAGCTGTGTTTGGACTCTGTGCCCTCTCATGCTTTCCCTCTTTCTTTCTTCCTCACATCCAGACTTCATCATTTTGTTTTTAACATTTTCTCTTTGTGTCTTATACAAACATTCTGTGTGCCTAAGAATGTTTTCACATTCTCTTTTTGTTTCTCTCTCTCCCTCTCTCTGTCTGTCTAACGCTTTCTCATGCATCACTCTCAAAAACAACCACACTCTTTTGGATGGCGCCCAAATGTGAAACTATACCTGCAGTCTGTGATGGTTTGAATATGAATGTATGTGTGTGTATGTAGCCACTGACTGGATAATGGGCAGTACTGACCAAATGACCGATCATTTAAAGATGGCAACCCTACTCTGGTTCACAACATAAGCAGCCACTTCCTGGGGCAGACACACATACACATACACACAAACACACACACACCAGAGAGATAAATAGATAGATACAATGTGCATATTGCATATCACAGATGTATTGAAACACACCTTGGTGAAGTTCTAAAGCAGACCTTTTCAAAGTTACCATTTCCATGTTGCTTTTTGCTCAGTAAGAATGAACTGGCCTATTCCAGGCTCTGCAGCATTAGGCAGCACTGGGTGTTTTCAAAGCATGTAGACATACTTCTTGTGTTTCCTTGCAAAAAGTAATTTCACCATCTCAATCCTAACACACTAAATGTATGGGTGATTCTGTTCAACCTACTGTCCTATTCATAAATAATGCAGCTGCTTTGATACCTATACGGAATAGTGGATGAATCTAGCGATAAGGTCGTCTGGCGTTTCATGTAAGGACAATTGCTCGTTGACGACCGCCGGGTACCACCAAGTCCTCCGCGAGACAGCTCTGTATGATGTATGCGCTACAAGAGCAACCCGGCGAGGTCGCCACAGGCGTGCGACTCGCTCATTGGTCTCCGCCTTGTCAGCAGACATCAGTAGATGGCTCCGATTGGCCCGGCGCTATAATTTCGCGAGCAGCCTCACTTGCTCCTTTTTCCACGCGCTTCCAGAAATTACAATAGCGTGAAATTGATCCGTAGGGAGTCGGCTGCGAATGACAACCAACCTCTGAATAATTTTGTCATCTTTTGACAAACTGGCGCGTTGCGCGTCGGCATCTGTGTTTTCATGGGTCGCTCAAGGAGACATGGTCCACAGCGGAAGATGCGAAATGTAACAAGGACATGATAGTAGGGTAGCTACCCAGACCAGCTCTCCACGTTGCTACCCGTAGCCTACATTTGAGCCACGATGCTGCCCTTGTTTCAGTTAACTAACCATGATGTGATTAAATAAAACTCATCATATGTTCAAAACTAAAAAGTAATAATAATACAAAGCTTTGTGCAGAATGAATGCCGCTTACAGGAATGATTTTCATGCATCAGATATAAAACGCCATGTCTCCTAGGCGGTGCAACCCCATGCACGCTTCCAGAGGCTCGGCAAAGCAGTTTATCTTCTTCCCGATACGGCGTACCATGGTGCGAAACCTATCCAGTGTTCCAATTTAAAGCGTTTGCGCATCTCTGGAACAGTTTATTTGCTAACCATTTCTAATCACCACAAAGTCAACATCTCTTATAAGGTAATAAATAAGCTTAATGAACCATGCTTAATGTCAAGGGAAGACAACACAATGCACCCAGCAACGACTTGGTCAAATGGTATTGGAAAGAGATTATTTCGAATCTTGGTAAAAAAAAATACGAATACGAACTTGCAGAGAAACGTGACTTCACTTCTCGTCGGCTCCAAAAACATAATCCGGCTACACAATCGGTGGAGTGTATAACGGTCCTGATAGTATAGTCATATGCTATTCCATTCATACGTCTGTTCGTACCAGCTAGTAGCCTACCTGGGCTAAGAGGATGAAATCCCCACTATGTCATTGAGGAGACACATTAGAGCCTTACCTTGACTACCTGGGACGTAATTACTCTGTCTCAAATACATACGTTTCCCCACTGTCTACTGAAAGCATATCAGATAGGGCATCAGAGAAGGATGGAACATTATGCTGTCCAGACCTAACGATAATCTCATGCCTAAAGCATTACGAATGGTAGATGACCTATAAATGCACACAGTGGCATCAGTCAAGGAATATTTAGCCTCAAATACGGTATTTTCGTCTCACATTAAATTCACATAACAGGTAATACACACAGAGGCCCTATTTCCTAAAAAGATGCATATTTAAGCTACAAATAATCACACATCAATCAACGTCTCCGCTACAGCAGGACCACAGTACCAGTTCTCTTGCATCCACCGGATGGCTTCGTCTTCATTGAACTGTCTCTCAAATTCGTACTCTTGCAGCGCTAGCACCGACATGGTCTCTCCTCGGATTTCTCAAAGCGGACGTGAAGGCAAGGCAAGACAAGACGAAAAGCGAAATATTCAAACAGTTTCCGCTTTAATTCGCGCTCCAACTCAGCCGCGGCCACTATCTTGCATTGCGCTTGCCGCTGCCAGGAACTCATTCAGTAGATCTCCGATGTCAGTCTATATGCCTTCCACTTCCAACCGGCATACGCCCTCCTGCCTAAGAAGCGGTATCAAGGTCCTAAAGCCTTCATATCCAGGCTCTCTGCGTGTATCTGTCTCTCCTTTGTACTGCAAACACGGCGGGACTGCGAATGTCGTCACCAACTGCTTCAGTGACCTTTGCCACAGATATGATTCAGGGACGTTAAAGCAAATTAATAAATCTTGTGCAAGACTTAAATTATTTCATAATACATTTAGGATTGTTTAGTGATTGTAAATTGTATTCCTTATGGTTAATTATTATTTTTCTTTACATGCTACTTGTCTACTAGTCCTGGGCAAGTCATTTGTATGGTTTGTGAAACTATATATCTGATAATGAAATCTATTAGAAGTGGGTATCCAGATATCTCTATAGCCTGGGTGTATAAGGCCATTGGGAGCCTGAACCTTGAGCCTATGACACAATTACCCAACGGGTTTCAAAGATGCAGGGTTGTGGAATCACCTGATGAACCAAAGGTCATTCAGGTTGCAGTGTTGCAGCACAGATGTCCTTGGCTCTATTGATGCTGAAATGTATTAAACCAAATATGTGAAAAAAATGAAATAGGCTGTTAAAGTTTACCAATGGATAAAGTAACCATAGTTTTTCGTTGCACAGAAAGGTTGCACGGAAGCAAGATGATTATTATTACTAATGTCTGTGCTCACTCATAGAATAGTTATTTCAATCACACCAATGTTGTCAGGCATACAGTAAGGATTACATTTGTAGGCTATACGCTCAATATGCCCTCTCTACATGATCAATAATGCCAAAATTCCCTTAATGTGCAATAATTTCATCACTCTGCTGCATTTCCAAATAGCACTTCTGGATACAGCATTAGAGCAGGTGGATTACCACATTCAAGATAAAAAGCAACTACACTCTTTGATGACCTCAAATCCACTGTAAAAGGACTGTCCCATTAACATGTGATATCAGTATGCAGTGACTCAGAGGAACTTCCTATTTAATTGTGCCCAGTTATTAATCATTGTGGTCATTTGCAGGTGCCAGGTTGTGTCCAACAATTATTTTCTCAAATGACATACATATACATTGTGATCATTTTCTTCAAAATTTGACAGCTTTTAGCCTCTGGTAGGCTACTTTTTCCACCTGACAAGCTGTTTCACACTGATACAACAGAATCTCCCATCAGTCGTCAGTAAATAGAAGTTGTTACTAGGCAACATCTCTCTGGGTGGGATTATTTCCCACCATGACGCCACAGCATGGAGGTCCCAAAGGTACCGAAACTCTGATGTCAACACCGCAGAGGTTATGTCATGAACAGATGAACAGCAACGCCACACAGACACACACACACATACACACCCAGGAGGACACATCTGCAAAGCTGCGTGCCTCACGTACTCAGAGATTAGGTATTTATTTGTAGAGGACAGATCATAGAGTTTTATAAATAATTAAATAGGCCAAAAGAGGCCTAAATAAGTATTTGTGTGTGTGTGTGTGTGTGTGTGTGTGTGTGTATGTACCATTGGGGAGGGGATATCATCTGGGGAAGATTGGTTGGGCTTGTTTTTCCCATGACCCATAAGTCAAGTCATGTCACCTGAGGACAAGTTAAACCCCAGGGTGCACTTTCATCCCATCTCACTTGTCCCTCTTGCCTCTCCATCCTTTCTTCCACTCTCTCTCTCTCTCTCTCTCGTACATTTTTGTGCATGTGGCCCGATGATGTTTTTGTCAAGAAGAGCGACATTCCAAATCTATAGGGACTGTCACCTTTTCTTTTTCAAATGTGGAAACTTTACATAAGTTAACACAGGCATCCCCTGTCTTGCTCTTATTATGCATATCTGTTTTGTTGTTCTGTTCCTTGTTTATGTTTCTGCTTTGAATCAATTAGTGTTGGTTCTTGGTGTGACTGATTTAACATGCATAGGTGGGGTAGATGCACCACAGAACGTGCAGGCAGAACATGTTACAATATGCTTAAGAACAGAACAAATGTGAATTGCTGTATTTAAAGCAGCACTAGTGGACTAACTACCTAAAAGGCACACACTTCTCAGGGCCTTATTAGCCTTATCTCAAAGTGTAGGACGGGCCCCACGAGTGGGGAATAATGGCAATATGTGGGGTGTGACAGGAGAAAAGTCTTTTTTGACTGTGTTTATTATGATTTTGTTATTGGCTATAAGTTGGTTAGTTAGTTAATTGTCAGACAGATGAAATACATAACAAATATGGTAAATGGACTGCATTTATATAGTGCTTTTCTATTCCTACGAGCGTTTGAAGCACTTTAGAGTGTATGCCTCACATTCACCCATTCACACACATGCGGCAGAGACTGCCATGCAAGATGCCGACCTGCTACTGGGTTCAGTATCTTGCTCAAGGACATTTCGATGGGGTCAGGCAGAGTGGGGATATAGGGCTTCTGCTGAAGCAGACTTAATTGCATCTTATGCAATTGAGTCTTTTCCCAGATGGCAGGAGCTGAAATTATGGTTGAGTGGGTATGTGGTGTCCTGTGATATTGCATGTGCAATGCGTGTGATGGCCTTGCTGTTTAGTTCTTTTATTATTTTCGCGGTAGTGCGGGTTACCTGAATGAGTTTGTTGCATTTTTTGACTATGAGCATGTTGAGGAAGAATGTCTGGATGTCTGTTGTGTGGTGATAAAAAGTGAGTTTGGTATTGAGATGATCCACTTTCTCCGCTGTTGGGGTTGTGTGTTGCCAAAGACCATGTTTCGGGTTGTGTTGCCAAAGATGTCTTTTTCATGGTATTAAATGTTTTCTGTTACTTTGATGTGGTGTCTTTGCCAAGCAAATGCTGGCACAGTACCTCTGCTGAACATTGTATTTTGCTACAGTACTTTCTCAGGGAACAATGCTGTGCCCCCCCCCCCCCCCCCCCCAGAACACAGGTGGCCCGACACAGTTTTTGGGAAAATCTTGAGAACCGTACCACCTGAGCCATCAAAATTTGGGTGGTACGTAGGTCTCAAAGAGCCATACCAAACGAGCTTTCACACACCGACCTACTGACAGACAAAAAATCTGAATTTCTTTCTTTGTTACAAAATTTCCATCAGCAATTCCCAGGGCACTGAAACACAGAGGCCCTTGAAACTCAGTGGGCATGTAGCCCTAATAGGCCCATAACACCCCCTGTTCCAGAGGATGGTTGGGCACAGTTTTCATGGAATAACTCAAGAACCATGGCACCTGAGCTGACAGAATTTCAGTGGTGCTCAAGGAGTCAAATCAAATGAACCCTCATACACCCATGTGTGCTGTCGCGCCATCTACTGACAGGCAAAAAATGGCAAAATTGCTTGTTTTTCTTGTAAACAAATTTCCGTCAGCGATTCCCAAAACACTGAAATACCAGAGACCTTGAAACTCAGTGGGCATGTAGCCCTAGTAGACCCATAGCGCTAAGTAGAGTTTGTTCCCCAGAGACTGCTCCCCCTGTGCTGGGCCCCTCGTTTCATAAGTTGGTCAGACACAGTTTTTGTGGAATAACTCAAGAACCGTAGCACCTGAGCTGACAAAATTTCAGTGGTACGTAGGTCTCAAGGAGCCGAATCAAATGAGCCCTCATACACCCATGTGTGTTGTAGCACCACCTAATGATAGGCAAAATTGGCAAAATTGCTTGTTTTTCTTGTGAACAAATTTCCGTCAGCGATTCCCAGAACACTGAAATACCGGGGGACCCTGAAACTCGGTGGGCATGTAGCCCTTTAGCACGTGGTAAAGTTTTCTCCCCAGAGACTGTTCCCCTCCTGTGCTGGCCCTCCCCCATCCCATCTGGTTTGTGCTTAGTGGGACCATGATCAGGGCTATTTGACCAAGAAAAAATTATCTGTTGCATCAGATGTCTTCAGACCAAACTGTGAATGTACACCGACATCTCTAGTGCATATATGTCATGGTACCTATTGACCAAGAAAACAAATCTATGCTGTGTTGCATTAGATGTCCTTGAAAGCCTTGACGCGCAAACCTATGTAATGTAATGAGATGGCTTGGGATGAGTTGGACCGCAGAGTGAGGGCAAAGCACAAACAAGACAAACACCTCTGTGAACTTTCAAGACTTTGAAAAACATTCCAGGTGCCTAACCCAGTGCTTGTATTTCAGTTTGATAAGCTGATGCATACACTAAAGTCTTATGTGTGTATATACTGTAGATGTTTCACATAATGATCACAAAAAAGTTAGCAGAAAGTTGTCCCACCAGGAAGTCAACATATGCCCATTGAGAGAAGTTAGATGCTTTAGACAAAGTGAAGTGAAGTGAAAGAGTCTGGTACAGGCTAGTGATCTCCTACCCTCCATCCAGAACTGCCCACTCCATGTGTATTTGTTTGCAAAGCAGAGCATAGCAACCACAAGCGATGAGCATTTAAATGGAGTTATGGTGATTGACAAGGTAATAAATGTGATTTTGGGTTCATTCAGTTTCGGTATCGTTTAAGACCAACTCTCGTTTTCATACTGCATGCTGCCTGATTACTCTTAATGACTGGCTGGTTTATTCCAGTTAAATCTTTTAGGGTTTAGAGTTAAGGGGTACACTGGGATATCTAGCATTTTGTTACTAGTGTATGTTTATTTTTGTTTTAATTAATTAATTTATTTATTTATTTTAAGATATGAATGGGGCTCTTTGCCTTTATTCTGATAGGACAGTAGAGAGTGACAGGAAATGAGTGGGAGAGAGAGATGGGGAAAGATTGGTAAATAACCTCTGGTCAGACCCAAACCTGGGTCCTCATGTTTATGGTGTTACAGCTTAGCCCACTGAGCCACAACACCGCCCATGTAGAGGTGAAGGTGATGTACGCCTTCAATTAACATCTATACCGCTCTCACGCCTTCTTCCCTCTCTGCTACTTAGTTTTCCAGTGGTGGTCTTGGAGAAACGATGTGAGCTCACTTGTACATATTGAATTATTATTGTCAGTCAAATTACAGGGATCGATTATTCTGAAAATCCCTCTGGAAAAAAAGTAATGAAATATTGACACAATCGCCTTCCTTCTTCATTTAAGTCTCATTAATTATTCATACTAAGTAGCTGTGTAATGCAGTACAGTACAGTGGCTGTCCCTGACTAGGGTATGAAAACTGGACATTGTCTGCCCCTCCCTCCAAACAATCAAGTGCTCAATAAGGTCTCTAACTAACATATGTCAGTCTACATTTGTGTCACCATTTAGCACTTAAATTGCAAGTGAAGAGTTCAGATGCAAAACCCTCTAAATCATCGTCAGAAATATGCAGAGATTAAGTTTTTATAATATTTTTCAAGTAATCTCAATCAGACTACAAGTTGAATGTTATTATCAAGTAAAAACACATCAAGCCAAAGCATTCCAACTGGAGTTGGACCGATAGTAAACTCTATCAAAATCAGATAAATATATATCTGTAAACTCATTGCAAATTGACTTTTTTTGCATCTGAACTCTTCAAGTATACTTACAGTGAGACTATCATAACATTGAGCCTACGCAATCATGGTGCTGGGAAGTAGTGTGTATGTGTGTGTGTGTGTGTGTGTGAGTGAGAGAGAGAGAGAGGGAGACTTGGAGGGAATATAAAACCCACACACTGGCCAGACGGTAAAATAAGATCGATATTTACAGTGTCTTTATTTTTTCCAGGATATCCTCAAAACATCACACTATCACACTCACAAAGGATCATCTACTACTCAGTCACAACATTAACCACAATAAACACCATAAGGTGTGGCATGTCAGTTTGTTTATTTTCATTTGTGTAAATTAGCATTTTATCAATAATTCATACAGATTTTATTGAATGTCTTCATTGCTTTAAGAAATTAGTATCTAAGAATTTGGTTTTAGGCCAAATGAATGTTTGACATTGATCATTTCATTCAAACAGCATGCTTACATGAATTTACATTTGTTAAAATGGTCTTATTGCATTGTTGATGAAAGACTGAGCTTTTTTTTAAACTAAAAAAATAGATATTCGCGGAGGTTTCCATGGTAAAAGAAACACATTTGACAGGCACATGCCTAGACTATATGCTATTAGTGACGAGATCATGTCAAAAGTATACTCCGGATTACTATCTAACTGTTCCCTCATCTTGCACTCCACCTGGTGGTTAATTTGTGGAACTGTTATATCGATGGAATTCACAATTTTTAATGCCGAAGAGCGTGAAGGATTTCCAGAGCTGGCCCAAGATTAACTGACAGAGAGATGACGCAGGAGACTCGTATTGCATTTAGCATTGCTGTGATGGTTAATAAACTAGGCCAACAGTACTGTGTGGGTGACATACGCCCTGAGCACTTTGGTTGGCAGATATATTATTATTATTATTATTATTATTAGCCTATCATTATTATTGTTGTTGTTGTTGTTGTTGTTTTTATTGAAGTGAGTAAGGTTTTATTTTTTTTGTTGTTTATGGGTAGAGTAAACCATAAACAAACACCTTATGTTTATTGCCTTCAAATAACGGAGTCCTCGTTTTCTTTTGTGTCCTGTCCCTACACAGACCAGTCTTGTGCGTTATGGCGCATCCTGCTGTTAGAATACAACCATGACACCTAAAGCACTTTGGTACACCGAATTATCTGGTCCTTACTGCGGCTCCAGTGGATCTGCGCTTAATCCGCCAGAATCATGGAGGTTTTACAGGTTCATTCAGACAGATCTGAAAAGCCAGAGTTATTAGCGTTGTCGGACTAAGAGAAAATCATGACATCACTACTCTCGTCTTCATTACCACCTTTTCCTTTCTGACAGTCAAGGTAAATTAAACGGAAAAAGGTAAACGAATGCAAGGATGCACATACATCTCACAGCAATAAAACCAACGGTTAATTAGGCTAATAAGAATTGGTCACGTATGACCAAGGCTATTAAACATAGGCTATTAAAGTGGACAATTACTATCAATAGCCAATGAAGATGTGGATAAGTTCAGACATTTATTTTACTTTACAAACATTTGTGCTATGTTGCAATCCTTTATATTTATATTTTAAAGTGGTTGAATAAATCACACTGGTGGTCATCAGCACATCGATATTAATTCCGAAAACTTATGGAAAGGTTGTCACAAAGCCAACAGGAAATCCTTACAACCTTAACACGCACGCGAAATTAGCTGTTATATGGCTATACCATATTCTGCAATAGCTTTACAGTTACCTCAGTGCTGGAGAGATGTGGTGCACATATCCAAAATCAAGGATCCGCAAGTGCCAGACAAACGTGTTCAACACACTGTATATGCCCCAGAATATACTTTTAAAACTCTAAC
The DNA here is from genome assembly GCA_015244755.2 of Tenualosa ilisha. Taxonomy (NCBI): domain Eukaryota; kingdom Metazoa; phylum Chordata; class Actinopteri; order Clupeiformes; family Clupeidae; genus Tenualosa; species Tenualosa ilisha. Next base: position 680,480 of record PYXC01000089.1, on the reverse strand, counting down.
TGTTACAGTTTTAAACGTCATATTTTGTGGAGCAATAAAGTGTGAAGACCTTCTTCAGGTTAACTCAGTGGCCGCGAGCTCCTTCCCTACTCCCTGTCGCGAGCCAAAGCTTTCATTTGCGCACTCACTTTCAATTCGGTTATCTGGGTGCCTTGCCTTACCAACTCCTCCAAGCCGTTAATGACGGTGGGCTCATGACGCCTTCCAGTCGAGATTACCGGGACTTATTCAACCGGAGCTCAAACGAGGGCGTGTCACGAGGAGATACTGTTAAAAAAAAGAAACTAGTCCCACCGCATTGCTCTCAGGTTTTTTAACTGTGAGCGGGCTCGGACGTGTCTACCCTTACAGAGATTAAACACCAGGCGTCTAGCAGGTGACGGCTGACGCGTGTATTAACAGCTTGGCTGTTCTCCTGTGCAGCTCAGTCATCGCATGTTTAAACATGGTCTGTTATCCTGCCGAACGCCATTAGTGTTTTAGTTTTAAATCTACCTTTCTTCAATGAAGTACAGCACTCCCAACAGACTAATTAAAGGTTGCATGTCCTTATCGTTCACATCACTGCTCATGACTTAACATGGTTTAGTATAGTCATTGAGAAGAAATAAAAATATGTATTTTACTCCCACCATAAAAAGGCTAATAGAAAACATTGCCCTTGTTTGAAGGCCTGGAGTGTGCCAGAGGAAGGTGTCAGTGTGCACTAATCTGATGAAGTTTGATGTTGGCTACCTTTGCAATTCCACATTGTAAAACATATCTCCCATTCATATTGCCATAAAGTCCTGGCTTACTGAGTGCACCTTTAAAGAATCTACTGATGAAATATAGACAACAAAGTAATAATGTGAAAAATAAATGTCATGGGAGAACAATGTGATGTGGGTTTGCAGGACATAAGGATAGTGTTTCATGGGGCAACTGGTTAGAGTGGTGTTCAGTCATGAGGGTGTATGTCAGTCCCTGTTTGTTGCCGTAAAACAGGGCTTAACTTTATTGGGCCGGGAACCCCTCATGGAGCTGAAGATTTTTGAAGGACCTCTCATATTCTCTGTTATAACAGAATTTCAACCATATAAGATTATAGCCATTTGTTCTTTCAGAGGCTTTTGAGGTTCCAATCCAAAAAACATATTTTGCTAATACCACAACAGTTTTAAATAGGGATGCTATTGCATTTGGCAAAACTTGACAGTGCAGGAGCAATTTTTTATGCTATTTTGGTCAAATCTACTAATAATAACTAATATTCATTTTGCTTGCAATTAATGTTAATGCCCAACAATAGTGCTGACAGATTGATGTAATACATTTGTCACTAATGTTATTCTGGTGGGAGTAATGAGCACAATGTTATTGGGCTCTATACTGATCTCTAGTAGGCCCTGTTTTCTCACCACAAGACAAGTTTATATTTTATAGCAAACTTTTTCACGGAGAATCAATGCTGTAAAACAATAAATGCCAAGAGCTGATTACTGTAACCAATTGTAGTAATGAGTTTGTGTCTATGTTTCCTTTTTAGCGTAGTGAGAGATTGCTAAAAACCCTGCATCACTGATCTAAATCAAGTAATTCTCTGTGTGTAACACACAAACAAGAAACAAGTAAAACATGTATAAACCAGTAAGATAGAAAAATAGTGATTACAATAGTATAAATATACTGTATTTTTTAAGATTTTACTTTAAGTTCACATATAAATAGGATTCTTTACACAAGCACTGAAAGAATGACGTGTTTATTCAGTGATTAGCATTTATTAATTTGCCAGTCCGAACAGAAACCAAATATGACCAAATAATGAAACTAATAATGCCTCAAAACAAATCAGCACCCTCTGAAGCTATCTATCTATCTATCTATCTATCTATCTATCTATCTATCTATCTATCTATCTATCTATCTATCTATCTATCTATCTATCTATCCATCTATCTATCTATCTATCTATCTATCTATCTATCTATCTATCTATCTGTCTTTTACATTTACATTTTACAATTACAATTAGCAGACTCGTTTATTCTGTCATCCTTCCTAAATGGACTCTTCCATGGGCCATTGCAAGTACATTCAGTCATGTGGCAATTTCTTTAGCCAACAAATTATGCCCGCACGTGGACAATTACACATGATGCTACCTTTCCAGCATTACAATGCTATGTATACTCAACTCTTCTATTCTGCATGTAGTACTTAAATTATTGATACCATCTATGTAATCAGTATGTCTCTAACCAAGGCAGAGGGATTCCTCCAAAGTCCCTTAGCGATCAATATCACCTGCTGGCAAAAAGAATTGGCTGATTGATTGTGCACCTGTCAGTCTATCAATTAATTGGGTGATGGAATCTGTGTTGTCAGTATTACCCACATTCCACTTTATTCCAGCAACAAAAATACTGCAAACCTCTTTATTTTATTAACATATGCATCACTGCAGACCATATTTTGAGAGTTGTTTAAGTCTGTAGGTCGGTGACATTGTCTCCCGCAATGATCCAAATCGTGGAGTCTTTGATGTCTGAAAAAGCAGAAAAACTATTTAATTGCATTTATTAGCCTAAATGCCCAGAAAGTCCAGACACATCAGAAATCCAGAAATTACTCACATCACCAAATATCCATTCATTTACAATATGTGCACATTTTGAAATGAGATATTTAACAGCTTGTTGGTCGCTTATGTTTTTCGCCCCTAAATATGCCTTTGGGTGGTTGTTGTTGCTACTGCTAGTGGCTACAAGGACATCTGCTACTCATATATTCAGGTCATAGTGCTAGTAGATGTCCTTGTAGTGGCACTGTCTTCAGGTGGAAGGTCTTCTGTCCTTGGCTGAGGAGTGTTAGCAGGCCTATGCTATGCCATCACCTGCTGTAGTCTGGGGGCTGTGGACTGCGGGTGCTAAGAGTGTGGTGTGATCCAACTGTGCGCTGATGCTCTTGTCACTCTCACGACTAAGCTTAGGCATTAAACTACCCTGAAGAGTTAGCCTGATTGTCTCAGCTGTTCATCTCTCTCTCTCTCTTACTCTCTCTCTCTCTCTCTCTCTATCTCCTGCTCTCAATCAAACACACACTCACTCATACACTCACACATATACTTATACAGTATTTCATATACCACCCCAAATACCCACACACACCACCGGCATAGTGTCCAGAGTAGACAAATCTGCATTCATTTATGTACGTACGTACGTATACACACACACACACACACACACACACACACATACACACACACACAACGTAGTATCCTTATTCTTACACTTTTCCCACCATCCCTGCAGTCACACAACAGAGACACATACACACTGCCTTCAAACATTTGTGCACATACACACAGATCAAAACAACATGCACACTTGTGCACACATCACAGCATTAGCGATTCCTCTGTGCCACAGCACAACACGCCCTCCGTGTGGAAGGCCTAATCGATTCTGGAGAGAAAACATCTAAGATGTTTCTTTTTAATAAAACTTCAGAAAGCAGGAAGCGTGCAAGTCATGAAATTTGCCCCGGTTACTATCGTTCACACGCTCCCTCTCTCCATCCCCCTCCACCTCTCTCTCTTTTTCTGTCTCTCTCTCTCTCTCTCTCCTTCACTCTCTTTCTGTGCATGCCTGCGGCGACAAGCACTGCCTCTGCCCTATTCTACACTCTTCAAAGCTCTAGCACATCAGATGGGGAGGGCCTTCTTTCTCGTACACACGCACACATGCATACACACACACACACACAAAAACACACACACACACACTTTGAACCCATACACTGCATAATCAATCTCAGTGCTCTTGGACCACAGTCCACCTCATCCCTACTCTTTCCCTTTCCTTGCCACCCCTCTCAATCACTTCCAGTCTAACTGGTCACTTAGTGGAGGGAAAAGGGAGATGGAAATGAGACATTACAAGAGTTTCATTGTACAGAGAAACTGTTTTTTGTTTTTTTTAACTCTGTATCCTACAGTACCTGGAAAGCAATGCTAAATGATAAGAAGTGACTGTATTGGAAGGAGGAAATGGAATAGCGCATGTTGGGGAGTATTAATGCTGAGAGAATTATTCTAGCACAATCTAAATACTTTTAAAGTGTTAGTGGATTACATGTGTTGTATTAAGTGGAGTTGGTGTCAAGGGAGGAGGAGCTGGTTGCGCTTGGCTAAGAGCGATGGACAGACCATGATGGAGAGGTAGGTTAGAAGGTGAAGATAAGGGCATGGAGGGTATGAGTTTGAGGATGCAAAACTGTTCCTACATTCACCATTACATAGCCTACAAGAGGGTGGAGAAAGTTTTGCGCTAATAATGGAATGACAATCAAATTGGTAAATTGGCAGTGTTTAGAGTTATTGCTTTGAGAGTTATCTTATTTGTGCTAAAACGAAAAGGAAATGATGCCTTGCTCTGACTCTCTTCGAAGTTAATTCAAATAAATGTTAAACAAATTCAGCCTATAAACCAACAAAAGTCTCAGATCTGGTGGCTTAGTTGCGTTTCCATGGCGCAGAGAGAGAGCGTGCTAATCCTCTCTGTGCTGCTCTTGACCCACCACCACATGTGGCGTCTCTGCATTAGGTGAGCACGAGAATGCGGGAGGTCACTGCTGCTTGACCCCACGTACAGGCTGCTGCGTCAGGATTGGACCGTGTTCCGTCCCTGTGTGGACACACACGCTGACACAGACATCCTCCCCCGGATGACGTTGGAGAGGTGTTAGAGAGGTGTTTTTTTGGATCTTAGATAGAAGAATTTACCATGACTGTTTGTAACAGAATATGTATGTATTTGTTTGTTTGTATTGTTATTTTCCCTGTAAAATTATTCGGTTTCAAATTGATTACGTTTAAAGCCAGTTAAGATTCAGTGGCCTATCCCGAAGAAATGTTCAAATGCACATAATCAGGATGAGGTAGCCTATATAGCCTAATAATCTGAATAATAACCTTAAAACCGTTAATATGACAAAAAATCCCAAACAAAACCAACGGCATTGCAATCTATGCTCAAAGCCAACGTCGTGTTTGCTAACTATACACCATTTTATTTTTCTTAGAAAAAAGTCCAGTTAGGCTTGCGCTCGGACAGAATTGTAATGTTTTGTAATGTTGTAATGTTTTGACATTCTCCATGGTTCGAAATCTCATGGTCGTCAATGGGAAGTCCAGAGACTAGGTTGGACTTGTACTGAGAGGGAATCGGTGTTTAGCTCATTATTTTGAGGAATGTTTCGACGCGCGGAAATATACTCATTCACAGCCTATATAGAAATACATGGCCAGTACACAAATGTATTGCATCTTTCCCAAAAGACTATTTTCACGTTTGACCGCCATGTAAAAACAACACATTTGCCGAGTAATGTTTTCAATAATGCTGGGTGAGGGGACTTAAGTATTTGGCTGGCAGGTGAATACTATTCCATGCACTCGCTACTTCAACTTTTTCATTTTACCTGCTGCAGTAATCACTTCCATTGTCTCACATAAAATGACTCATGTCAGCAAATGTGGTCCTGATCATGCAATGAATTTTAATAGGTATTTTGAATGGGCTTCTGAGTGGGTAGCTTATGCAACTAGTCTTATTTCAGACACATCATAAACAGTGGATATGGTTTGTGGTTTTAAATTAGCTTTATGACCCAATATGTCCTGTGTTTGTGCTATTTATAGCCTACATTTACGTGATGTTTACAAAGTTCAATGGTCTAGCAGTGGAGAAACCACTCAATTTAAAATCAACATGACCTCTTGTTAATAATTTCTAAACAGTGTTAAAATGTAAATAAAGTTGTCCATACAATAAAGGCATGAAAACTGGTGTGTCTTTAAAAGAATGCCACATTTTGTAGTTACATCTGTGTCGGATAACAGGAAATATCTGCAACACAAAGCCATAAGCTACAGCGGCCATTATCTCTTTGTTAAAGTTGCAAACATTTTCTGCATTTTCTTCCAGACCTATGGCAGAAAAGGCATTAAAATTATATCATTTCTTTTTTTTGTTCTTTTTTGTCCTATTGAGGCTCTTTGATATGCCTATGTTAACATAACCTCAATATAACCTCAACATAAATTTCAGGTGCATTTTATACTTAGCATTCATCTTGTGCAAACGTAATACAGAAACACATTTTTTCGGAATGGTGAACAAATCGCCACATCCATTTATCGTTTACAAGACTATCAGTGTCAGTTCCTTTACATTGAAGTAAGTAAATTCTTCAGTGAAATGTTTCTTACCTCGCGGGTGTTTTCTTGTGTCCATAAAGAGTACCAGAGTGAGAGGTAGAGAGAGAAGAAACGTGCGGCCTTCTGGACGGCCTCGGGCGGACTGAAACTCCCCTGTTGTGCTCCCGTGCACCATGACTGGCGGTGTTTATTGGGATGTGTATTGAGACTCAGACTTTACTTCGGATATCTGCCCGGTCAGTCGGTGAATTCTTCTTACTTTCCAACCGAACGGGTCTCACGAGATGGCATGGGCCTGTGGGTGTGTATTAAACCTTTGATTTATGACTTAGTGACTGAGGCTCATGACTTTGTTGTAAAAATTTGGCCCTTAAAGAGATAATTGGGATTATGGAGGGTTAGGTGGTACACCGCCTCAAGCTGTGGTAAACGGCTTTTACCGTACCAATTTATATAGACCCACATAACCTAACCGCCATGTATAAAGGATTGCAAATCTGATGTGGGATTATAATTATTATGTTATTTTAATAATTGTTTCTAAAAGCCGAGGCAAAACTTCTTTCATACATGTGTATTCGCGTGTTGTTTACGTTGCCAAATTAGCCTTATTGTGTTCATTGAGTTACCAACTTAATAGGCTATTCAACCAAATGGAAGGTGATTGTAGGTCATTATTAAGGAGTAAAGTTGACGTGCCTACTCACCAGGTGACACAGGCTTTTGTGGGTCATAGTTGGCCAGTGTTTCTCACAGTGGTACGGCTTCTTTGCCATCCCAACTCCGTTTCAACAAGACTCGTTCCTAACAGCAGTGAGATCACACAGACACACACATACACACCTACATGTAGGCTACACACGCGCACACACGTACACGTACCCTCCCGCACCGTCCCTGGGCCACATACCTCTCATTGTTTGTGCAAACTTGTGAATTATATTTTCTCGGTGCCTGGGCGTTTGTTTTCGTTTGTCACAAACGCACCAGTGCAAATAATATGGACTAGTGCACTCAACAATCACACTGTCTAGACAAACCTACAATAGCGTATCCGCTTTGTTTCCATCTAAAGTAGTAAAAAAAAGTGAAAACAAATCTACCATCTCCATACACCCCATATTATTATTATTATTATTATCATTAAATTATTAATAAACATTTTCACTGGTTTCATATTAGGCTATGCAAGTGCATGGTTCTACGTTATGATTGGATATATTGATGGCATATTTGATTGCATTTCCTTATATGTCAAACAGTTGCTCACTGATATTTACTTACACTCAACACAAGCACCGTCGCACATGGTCGGTCACGAACTTACTTCGTAAGCGCCAGTAATTCCATGCGTAAACAGACCCATAGCCAACAAACTAATGGCTAATTAAAGTCCTATTATGAGAACATTATGATATCCCCCAGCAGTAACAAACTTGGCTGGACTTGACTGAAAATGTAAGTCCAATAAAGGATAGCAATTGCTTTTTTTGTTTATAGCCTATATGTAGGCTATTCTCTAGCTCTGAAGATCCATGTTTCCTCATGTTTCTTCCACTCTCTGGCTATACATGCAAGAGCGGGCAGCTTCATCCATGTGTGGCTAGCGCTACTTGTGCTTATTCCAGTGTTATTTCAAGCCTCGCTGATCACTTGGAGTCCTCGCTCAATCAGACATGTATATTCCGTGGCTAATCTGCGCGGGACGTCTCGCCCACCTCGGCGCGTGCATCCACTGTCTAGCCTATGTGTATTGAAGGGGTCCATTGTTTTCCTAATAGATTAGAGTCACCTACGGCTCGTAATGGAATGGCAATACACAACCGTACTGGAGTAAATTTGACCGCCCAAGTAAATATTGCGATAGATAGGCCTACTTGTCCTAACACCAAAGAAACCGGCAGCCAAACTTGTAAAACAGTTAGAACAATATATTTACTTCCATTAAATAAAACACAATAGTTTATTATTTTTTGGGATGTTGAAAAAACGAAACAAAATTTGGTACCAAATAGTATACACAGAGCAAAACCATTTTCAGCAACATTTGTCTCTTATTACCCAAGTTTTCTAATCTAAATCCATATTCACACAGACATTTAATAATAAATTTGTAATATGTTAGGAACACACGAGTGGTGCGTTTAGTATGTACATTCCCTTGTTTGCAAGCAAAACATTATTCCTTTTTAGTTTTTTTTTTTTTCTCACATGCGGTGTTAAATTGATTCTTGAAAGGTATGGAGAGCTAGAGCATTCTCTTCTACAAACTGGAGATGATAATTAGATATATATTATATACAGCCGTTCAGTCAATCAGAGTCCCAAATCCGAAATGTCAAAAGGATTGACTTTATAAAATAAAGTATCCTAAATTCTGCACACGCCGGTGTAGGACAACAAAAATACTTATTTAAAAAATGGCTAATTAATTACTTCCGACAAAAGTTTTAAATTCCGCAGGGATATCGCTTGCTTTAGTGGTTTAGTCTTTTAGTGCTCCTTTTGTTGAAAGAAAATGAAAAAGTAGTCCCTCCTTCCTGTGATACTGAGCTTGGAAGTCACCGGTAGTTAGACCGGTCTATCCACAGCGTATTGGCAAGCGCTGAGGTTGGAGGCCGGGTTCTGAACACTGGCATATCCAAAACTCGAATGCTGCTTTGCCTTCAGTCTCAGGCTCGCCAGACTGGAGTTGCAAGTGTCCCGATACACGTAGGGAGGCGTCGGCGGAGCATAGGGACACGCCGGCGTTGGAACTCCCGAATTCAAAGAGGGGTTGCTAAGGTTGTTCAAGTTGTTGAGGCTGTTGAGACTGGATCCTGGCACACCAGTCACCGCGGAAGGGACCATACTGGATGTCATACTCATGGAGGAGATGGAGTTTGGTGGGGAAAACATGGTCTGCGAGGAGAGGGGATTGACATTCATGGAATTGAAGAAAGGGAAGCTTTTGGTGGACAGGGAAGCGGACGTGAGGCCCTTAGCAGCCCAATTGTTGTACGTGTAGCCGGGATACATGTCGTCGTACGGCTGCATGAGTCCGTTGAATTGAGGGCCGAAGCCGTTCTTGCAAAGCTCAGCTTGTTGATTCCTCTCCCGTTTCCTCCACTTCGCTCTGCGATTCTTGAACCACACCTGAAAAATAAAGTATGGTAAATGGGATTATTTTATTTGAATCGCTAACAACGGTGAATACAATGTTGTTGTTCGAAAAAAAAGCAGATAATATTTAATTAACAAAGAAAGTAAAACTGTTCCAAAAATGAAAGATACGCCGTGTTTTATTGTAGGCTCTTTCGAGTAGGCCTATATGTATTAATGCCGCACATGGTTGATGTAATTTAAAAGGACTAATAAAATGTAAAAGAAATAAACGTGCAACCACTACATTTAAGATCCTGGCGTAAATTATTAAAAGAAAACATGTTTCATGTTTGTTTCCTTGTATTTCTGCAGATACAGGGAATTTAGCATTACCTACATACACGCCTGGCACCGCATGAATTATGCATAAGGTTTGATTTTGCATAATTTTGTTTGATATAGGCCAACAACCAGCTCCCAAGTTGGAGTCTTGTGCCTGCCCGCCTATTTTAAAATGCTCTATTGGTCCTGAACTGTTTTAAGTGTACTAATTGGGTCATTTTGTGTTTTCAATCCAACACTTCATCCCTCAGCGTCAAGTGTCACTAGGTCATTTCACGGCTGCTTCATCTCTGGACGTGTATGCCCGTAGAGGCGGAGACCGCGTGCGTTGACCTTAAAGTGCACAACATAAGAATGACAATCACAAAATCCGAGCTTTGCACCTCTTTCACAGCGACCAACGAGTGCCTTTAAAGCGATATGTCATGGTTGACGCGTCACTTGTGTTGATTGCGAAACATTTCTGTTGCGCTCTAATTGGCCCCTTACTTAACAATGACAGCGTGTGGCTCAGAGTCGGACTCGATGCGCTAGCAGCTTCGCACTTTTTTGCCCCACTGATAATCCTACATTTATTTTGTTGCTTATGCAGCCCAACAGGTTGTAACTGGAACATTTTAAGTCAAACAAATTTTTTCTTTTTTTCCTTTTTTAAAAATTAATTAATTAATTAATTTAAGAAGAACCATCGGTGTATGCAATATATGAGTGATACTACTTTGCAGCTCAATTACACATGCAACCACACAAAAATAAAATAGCCTCTGGTTAATTGGGGAAAAATATGTAGGGATATACATACTTGCGCAAAACAGTGTTGTATTTCATTGTTGGTAATCATTACACTTGTAATATTTATTGTGCTTGATTGCGCTTATGGGTTAATTGTGAGTCGGCTTAGCTTGATGGGCCTTGCAATTCTATTACATCTGAAATTTGACTTAGGAGGCTTACCCGCACTCTGGCCTCCGTGAGATTCGTCCAGACAGCTATCTCCTCCCGCGTTGACATGTCCGGGTAGCGGTTCCTCTGGAAGGTAGCCTCGAGCTCCTGCAGCTGCTGGCTGGTGAAGTGCGTGCGCTGTCGTCGCTGCCGTTTCTTCTTGGATGGGTCGTCGGAAGAATCGTCGTTTTTACTCTGACCTTTTTCTTTTTCTAAAACAGATAGAAAACAAACAACAACAACAAAAAAGATAAATTCATTGTTATTTCCCCGAATCTGACTGCCATTTTTACAATTCAGCAACAACGCATTGTTAATAATAACAATAGGCTATTAAATTAAGTAATTTAATTACATAATATTTCATATTTAAATATAAAATTAAAACAAAATAGTTTTAATGCGGATGTTAAGACACTTATTTGTCTGACACCTAGAGTGTCAAATCTGTTTTCTGTATTTTGTACCTCCACTGTTCAGAGACTTGTACATCACACATTTCTTCCAAACCAATTAGCTTCCGGTGTCTGCAGTATATTCACTCGTAACACAGTGCAGTGCCAAACGGAATGCAACTGAGTTGCGCGGTCAGGTAAACAGCTACTATCCCCGTAAAATTGTAACACACACATAAAACCGAAAATAAACAAACAGCTGCTCCATTAAGTGCACCGATACAATCACACACACATACAAACGCACCCACATACACACCCTAGTGTCTCTCCTCTGTGACTCTCCCACATACAAAGACACGCATGCACATACACATACACGTAAACGGCCGCTCACAGCACACATTGAGTCCTATTTGCACACTGAACACTGTTACTTCCTCGGAATGAAAGATAATGACTGAGAAGATGGTTATGGGGAGCCATTTTTTGTTTTGTCGTGATCTCAAACGGTGTGTGTAGGGACACTTGGTCGCCTCTTGGTGTGCGAAGCATCCACAACGGCAGGCAACTCTTACCTACGGATTCTGGGCTAGAACTGTCCGACACGGTGTGCACCTCTAGCCGGTGCTTGGTGTCCACAGACCGCTGCAACGGCTGCAGAGTCGAAGCCATCGCAAGTGGCGTGTGGTGTAGGGAAGTGAGTTTATTCCCGGGGATATGGTGATGATGTAGGTGCTCCAAAGTCAGCGGATCCTTCATAGAGTTCATCGATAAGGGTGCCAAGGCAGAAATGATTCCCCGGCTGATCCCACCACGCAAGCGGAAAAACAGCAGTTGAAGAGGCGTCCGGAGAGTTGAGGGTGATGAGGTTTACAAGCTACTTCGCTCCTCTTTCAATTATCTCGTAAAGCAACTCTCTGCTCAGATGGCTTAATGTGTCTTAAAATAAGTCCTCTATGAGCCGCGTCGGAGGAAAGGAAAAGCTTTCGCTCGAAGCCGGAGCAAACAGATATCTCGGCTTGATATCGCTAGCAAGAAGTACCAGAGTGACAGGGACAGGTAGGTGATATTATATCCAGGAGTACACACACTCTCTCTGCCTCGCACACACACATACACATACTACGGTGCTCGACGATAATTTCAGCTGTTCGTCGTAACCAGTCTGTCCAACAGAGGCTCTCTCCATTCCCTGACGTCACGAAAGATCCTCCTACTTCTTGACAAACCATCAAAGCCTATACGACGGAAAGAAGCGAACACGGCCCGTGTACTCCCGAGTGCTTGTGTATTTTCCTTCGCCGTGAAAACATGTAAAAAGAGATAGGACACACAGTGTACCCACCGTGCTCCCTACCCTCATTTGTGAAAGCAGGAACACGGTCCATAGTAGCGGTCTTAACGCAGCCACTCTATACCGGGGCTTGTGTGACAGCGCTGAGAAAATGGTAATTGGTATCACCCTCTTACAAGGATAAACTACTCCGGACTCAGTTTTACATTCGTTATCTGAAGTTTCAAATAGAACTTAAAGCATGTGCGTCCACACACCACTGGATTCCCTTTAAAACAAGGCATCACAAGCATTTATAGCAGGATACGATTTGTGGCCGTGACATGAGTAGTAATTTCACATGCAGGCCAACGAGAGAGGCGATCAGCTCAATTAAGCAATAATCTTGTCACAAGTGAAATAAAATCAGCCAATGACGATTAAGGCCCCAAATGGCTTGGAAAACGACTATAATGCAGAATTTGCCGTTTTGCAGATTCTCTGTTACCCTGTTGCCCTACACCGAAAAGTAGTATAGGCCACGTCGGAAAGAAAGTTGTGTGGCCATTTATCAGTCCTTGGGTGAATCACGACAAGTATCATCCATTTCGTAAAATATGAAGCAATGTGCTCTTGTCCCTTTGAGGAACAAATGAATGACGCTTCCTGCCTTTATCTGCCACTTAAATGACGTGTTTTATCTGCGCTTTGGCAAGGCACCTCGTCGGGAACCAAGCCTCTTCTGTTTGGAGTGGTTTTTAATCTGATAAGACACTCATTTGCTTAAGAATTTAAAACGGCATCTTTCAATGACGTCCAGGTCTATTCTCAGCACATTTTTTTTTTCATTTTTTCTTGTTATGGCCTTCTGCAGAGGAAATGGCCAGCGCTATCCCATGACAAATTAATCCTTCATTAGCCCTCTTAAGATACAATTCTACAAGACAAGGAAAGGGTTTCAATGGACTTGTAAGGCATTTATCAGACAGTTGTTCATCCATTGAACACAACATACTGCAATTTTGAAAAGTGATGTGCGGTGATCTAATAATAATAATAATAATAAGAAGAAGACGAAGGAGAACAACAAGAAGAATGCAACCATATTTATGTATTGGCTGTCTAGCGCAAACTCCTGTCTGGGGCCATCACTGCCACAGCACCAAGGTAATCCCGTGAAAGTCCTTGATATGTGCCTCATTTGCAGTGTTTTAGAACCTCGGAAACGCAGAGATGCAGCAGCAAGACTACGCTTATCCTCTGACTGCTTTATGAAGAACCTCCTAATTTCTCCGTGTATTTACACACCACGCAACTGACCGGTGGCCGCTCCCGAATTTGTTGTCATGACAGGCTACCTTTTAAAAGTTGCTGCCAAGTTTTGGCCTGCCTTACTGTGATTTGTTCTTTGAATCTGATGTACCAATGAGGCATATTTAGACAGACTGTGTGTCCGAGAGTAGTAGGCTAAAATAAGTTTTCGAGTGCATTTGTAATGGGAAGGAAGAGATTTATGACTTTGTTCTATACAGAATAATAGTCATTCATTTATCAAAATAATTTTGAAAAGCGCAGTCGTGTGGATGGTTATAAATTGCATTTCTTAGTCACACCTCTTTCCTTCAGCAGCCCAATCTTGTTACTGACTGTGCATGATAGAGGATAATAACCAGTCACCGCCATTACCATTAAACTATCTGTAATAAAACTAAATAATTGGCGAAATATTTAAGTTACCCTAATGGCATATGAATAGTAATGACAGCACGTTACAAATAAAGCGCAGCATTGCGCAACCCTGACAAATTTAAGAACGAATTGGCCAGAAGATTTTAATCGCTCCATTCTTGTTCAGAGTGATACTAGATTTGGACTGGATTACTTCTCTTTATTTCCGACGCACCTTCAGAATGCCAGGGTTGCCTTGTGCGGATTACCGGCCAGAGCGCACAACACCGCCATTCATTACCAAGTCAGTCAATATGCAGGGGACGACAAAGCTTTTTCCATAGGATTAAGAGGACATCAGATTCCTCCATTAGTATATTCCTGCTCACGAAGAAGCTTTCATTATGCATTTAGTTTTCCCCCGAGTCAATCTCACTAGCGCCGCATACATTACCGCGATAGAAAACACAGAAGAAGAGATCATCGATAATCAAGTCGTCCGAATGTCTTTTTTTTGAACATTTACTCCTGTTTGCATTTAAATGAAATGATGCGACACTTCCTACAATAATTACCTGTTTATGTCAAATTTATCTTATCAGTGGACCAATCATACGCAGATTACAACCTTCGTCTGACTAATTTATTTTGCAGTCAAATAACCCCGTATCAACATGCTGCGTGCTTTTTCGGTTATCTTTGAATTGGTTTAATGAAGAAGGCAGTGACATAAATTGAGAGAGGGCCGGGCGAGCGCGTAAGGATAGCCCACTTATTAACCCACAGAGACTGTAGCCTACTTGAACACGGGAAATTAAATGAAGCAAATTTAATTTGATTTTTGATTGAAATCAACCATTTGAAGCCACGGCTAACAGCAAAAGTCGATATTGTTCGCGCATTCGCCCATTAACGACACTTTGTTGGAATAGTATTAAGTACACTATTTATGTTAGTAGGCTAACCAATAAAGGTAGGCAAACCTTAGTTCATAAATATTTTATATTAGATATTGTGAAGTGACAACGGCGCACAAACACAGAAAGGCCACGGACAACTCAGGGGACATTCTGACTGTTGTCAGTGAGAATAGTATGCGGAAATTGTATTAAAGTTGCAACTAAACTTAATAAACTTCAATAAACTTTTTTTTATTTTGAACATCCTCTCAAAGAGATAAGCAAATAGCCACAGCATCATTCATGCAGTCACTACCGATTCTCTTTTCTCATCTGTCAACCTCGTGAAGGTACGACCACAAGATGTCGCTCTAAGACCACAGACCTCAAGACCAAGGGCTAAATCCTATTCTAAATGTCAGATTTATTTTAAAACCGTCCTGGGCCCATTCAAATTAAGAGTGAATGTTAATACACACATATGCGTAAGGGCAAATGAAATCAGTTTTTATGTACAGTTACGATATCACAACGTCTTTCGACCGAAGCTAAAGGGCCTCAACCAAAACACTCTCCTATTACACAGTATAGGGCGGGGGTGGGGGGAGACGACCCAGACAGAGTGCCCACAGCACCCAGCAACCTGTTACTTACCTAGTTGCGCACAAGTTGACGCAAGCTTGCGGCAGTGGGAGTCCATTATAGTAATTATGCAAACGGCCTCTGAAAAACACAAACAAAACCATTTAGACTGTATGTTGCAATTTCGTTATTCAAATATACTTCAAACACACTGCATAGAATTCGTTAAAATATGAGTATATGTCGTTGTGAAATGTTTTGTTTTGGAAATCAAACATCATATTAAACGGTTTTATTTAGTATTTATATCACCAATACCCACAACATACGCCCCCCTCAAACCCACGCCCCCCTCCCCTCTTTCTTTCTCTCTCTCCCTCTCTCTCTCTCTCTCTCTCTCTGTGTGAGCGCGCGTGCGTGCGTGCTCGCGCGCTGAAAAGCACTGCGGCATATTGGTGCTGGAAGTTGAGTGATTCTGCAGTAAAATCACGGGATTAGTGTGTGATTGAGATGTCTGTCGGTGGGTTATTACAAAATTCATTATCACAGCTCCATGCTAACCCGATATGAAGTTACACAGATGGGCTTTTATTAGTCCAGGCTTCTGATGTTTGCTTATGATAATGTTTTGCTGAAATTTGCATGCGATCCGGCTGTTAAGCGTTTTTCCCCTACCCTCTCTCCGCCAGTGTGCGGCTATGTACGGATCTGTCGCCGAGTCACCTGCATCCATCTGCGTCTGAACTCAGAGGCCCGAAACACTGGAGGTGATGTTTGATTGTCTGTATGCCTGTTGGCGTGTCGTTCTCTCTCTCTCTCTCTCTCTCTCTCTCTCTTTCTCTCGTGTGTCTGTGTGTGAGAGCGCGCGCATAGCTCAATCGAAACGGTAAGGCCTGACTAGTTCACTGGGTGAAATTATACTTAATCAGCTGTAATAATGCTGGCTACATGCAGCTTGATGCAGTAATAAGCCTGCGCGTGGTGCATTGTCTTTTTTCCTCCTATGGCAACACCAGTGTTGGCCATCCATGAATATCAAGCTTTCATATAGCCTTGGTAACAGGAGAGTCTAACCTTGTGCTACAACGATTTTTTTTTTGAAAAGAAAAACAAAAATCTAAAAATAAAATAATTATAATTTGTCACATAAGCGACCATATCAATTAACAGCAGATATCAGTCGTCATGTAAGAATAATATTTCCTCATCAAACATGACCAATCTTTCCAGAATATCAGGCCTTGGCTATGAACCAGCTGAAAGTACATACACCTCGAACAGGGCACAATAGTTTAATAATGATTATTAAATCCTTCTAACTCTGACAAATTTCTTTACAAAAACAGAAAAAAATATTGTTCACTGCAGACATTCAAATATTATGGTTGCAAACAAGTTGTTGTACAAGTTAAATTGTGTAGTTGTAGCCTACATAAATTTTGAATGTTGCTGCTGCGATCCTAAGGCCTACTTGAAATGCTGTTCTACTTCTATACTACTATTACTACTAGTAGTGGGCCATTATTATTATTATTATTATTATTATTATTATTATTATTATTAACAACAACAACAACAATAATAATAATAACAATGTGTATTTGATAGAAGCATAATAATTATCATAGTTATCTTATCACGATATCTTATTATGATCTCTTAAAATAAGATTTCCGTGACATTCTCGTAATATATATATATACATATATGTATATAGTTTTGTTTTGTTTAGCAGGTCAATGTTTCTTATTTAGGACAGACACAATTCAGTAGACCCACTGGCAATAGGCCTCGTCAAAAGATCGCCCATACCTTTGCTTTTACACTGAATATTGAAGCATTTGAAAATATTTCCACAGAGGTCTAAAATCATACCAACCTCGAAATGAAAATATATCAATCACCACTGACAACAGACCAGTGCTACGTTCCATCATTGAACGTTACCTTACCTACAAGAAGTAATATGTTGTCGGTCAGACTTGCCTTTTTTGCAACTGCTAAATCTTAGCTTGTTTCTGAGAGTCATCTTAATAAGTTTTGTGGCCTAAAATAGCGTAAAACTGAACAGAAATGAATGGAAGTCTATGGTTTGCAGTGTTTATGTTTTTATCATGAAATGGAACAGTTATGCTAGTCCATGTCAGTGAATGTTCGCTCGCCACAGCCATAAGTTTTCGTGTTAATTAAGAGGGCCAGACCATGAGGGCTCGTCCTCTGCCTTCGCCTTTCAGCGCTAACGATACATCATTATCATCCTGGGGCTCGCGGCACAACCTGCCAGGACCTTCACTTATCATCCCCGTGTGCCCTTCTTCTAAGAACGCCGAGTCTCGCGCTAGAGGCAGACAGATTAGGCTGAAAAGGCAAACCCGAGGCGGAACGAATTCCTTTTCTCGCATGAACTCACATCTCCGGACAGCGTGGCCTCCGCACTTACCACAAGTTGTTGAATCACTGCGGGAGTTTGAGCCGTCTTGTGGGCGATGATTCCTGGTGAAGAGGTAAATCCCACACCGATAATCGCGCCCTGAGCCAAAGGTGAAGTCCGGACCGTGAGTATATCAGTCCAAAATACAACGGTGCAGAAAATAACTTAAGATCGCGGAGAAGACGGCAAGCACGGCAAGCTCAGAACCGCACTGGTGTTATGTGATGACGGAGCACCACGTCTGTATCATATCTTGCAATCGATGGCAAACACGCATACGTGCACGCACATGCACACCCGAGCGTGCAATTCTGACGCGATGCGGCCAGACAGACGTCGTCTTTTTGAGTCGCACTCTCCCAGCGCGCGCAGACAGACAGTGAGTGGTCCGTATCCCCTCTCCTGAGCTTTGAGCCTGACCGCGTGGGTGTGTATGTGTGTGTAAAGAGTGTGTGGGTGTGTACATAAGCGTGTCTAGTGAAAAAGAAGGGGAAAAAAATCTGCGCAACACGATCCGTGACCCATATAATCATTTCAAAGCAAGAATTATTAGCGCATATAGAGTTAATAATAGTGACAATTAATTAGTCAACAAAACGCGTTTCAACAAAATAGCTAATTAAGCTATACAAATTCAAATACAATGTCCTAAAATGTCGGCCTGTAAGTCTCTGTTTTGAGCAGGCTACTTGGAGACAAAATCGAATTAAAAAGCTTTATTTCAAGGAACCAAGTCTACTAGGCGGATTTCTTTCTTTCTTTCTTTTTTTTTTGAAAAAAAAAAAAAGAAATAGGATGCATATCTGTTTGTTACATGTTTCGTCTATAAGCCTCCTGGCAAAACACTATCTCCGTTTGTGTGATATTAATACCGAATTCTTAAGAAAAAGAATCAGTGTGTTAATAGCCCGCAACAGTTATTGCATTTATGAGATTATCTTGTTTTGTGCACTTCACTGCTACCATGGCACACAGTCAGGTTTTATAGACTTTGGTTCGTTTGATTTGTGTAATCATTTTTATGATCGACCTACAAAGAGCTCCATCAGCTTCTTATGAAATCATGAATTCCTTAAAATCAATTCTGACTCCCGGCGGACCATTTGTCCATTTATTTGCAGATAACACAGTAAAACAAGGTACTGTGACGATATGTTTTATTTAGGCCAAGACACGAAGGGTGCGCAGGCCAACACGTTTTACGGGCCTTACTGCTCAGTAAAAGTTTAACAGAAATGTGAGTGAGACTACGAGTGTTTGCGTGAATGGTACATGCGCGTATGCGCGCGAGTGTGTATATGTATGAATGTATGTCAGTGCACAGATGAAGTGAACAGCTGGTTGAGATGCAAATGTCACTGAAAGATTCGCGGGCTGCAGGCTCGTTTGCATTCGCATTTCAAGTGAGCCAAGCAGACCGGACGTACTTTTCACGTGCCTAATCCGCTTTTTACATTTTTAGTCATACACCCGTTAAACAAGTCATTAATGCGCTCGGCCACGTGGGAATTTCAGAACTGCGCCTGCCGTCACGCTCATTTTGTCAAGCCTCAGTCGTCACGTCAAATTGGACACAATTTTTTTAAACCCATAAGTCAGACAGAGTGTGCTGTAATTCCGTACAACTACATGATTCTTCTGTTATTATTCATCATTGTGTTTGGAGTGAAATATTTTGTTGTAAAGTAGGGTCTATTGCACTTTTGTGAATACAACCCTGTTTAGCAGACTGCAAATGTGACCATTATCAGGTTTATTTAAAGACACTGAATCACATAATACATGTTTGGGAATAATTTTGTTTGCAGAACCAAATCTTTGCAATGAATGATTTATAAATTGCCTGAGGCTATAAATTACCGTTGCTTGCTGTTTGTTTATAGTTTAGCGCAGTGTGTCTCTAACAGCTTTTAAGGTCAAATCATCCTCTAAAGCGTGACCTGTAAACATGAGCCCTTGTACATCATAACCAATTGATGAAGACAGCGCCTGTGGCCCAGAGACCTTACCGTGCTAAAGACATCAGCCGTATCTGCTAGCATATTGCACCCATTCTGCGCATATCAGACCACAGAGGCATGGCTCTCCCAGCAGCGCGCTTACCTTCATCTGGAGATAAAAAGAGAGATCCTTCACTCTTTCTTTCTCACAGAGGGTGGAAAGGTGCAGAGGAATGCTCGCAAGTTCAGAAAAAGGCGGCCGCGTGGAGACTCGTGTGCCTCGGGGGCAAACCGACGGCTTCTTTTCATTTCAAGCACTTATCGATTCGCTGTTGTCATCTTTGGCGACGCAGAAGGACACTTGAAAGAATTTCTGCCTCGGCTTCTGATGTGGGAGAGGAGGTGACCCCACCAGGCGCTGTGCTGACTCTTAACGAGCACATCAACCACTCGGCTCCTGCAGACACAGACAGCTATACGTAATGGATATTAGCTTTTTTTTTATCCTTCATCTCACCATTCTGTTTCTATGACAGACCCCGAAGAATTGGTATGGAAATAATCCGTACAAATAATAAAAAATATATACTGTCAGTTGGAGTGTTTTTGTTTCCTTGAAGCTACCAAATAAATTTTTTTCATCGTTTATTAATGCCACCATATGTTACGTTATTCGGGGATGTTTCCTAATATAGGGCGCACATTTAGGGAAGTGATGGATAAATGAACATTCCATTAGTCGTTGCTTTAGACTACATTGAAATAACATAATGTACATTCACTGAATATTCCTGCTTTTGCTTTAGTTGCCCTAATTACCCAGATTTCTTCTCAGCATATAAAACGGCTGGCAGTGAATCCATCACATCAAAATAAAATAATCTTTCTCTTGATATAACCAGCTAGACGATTCATTCGGTCTCACAGGAGGAGAGGAGATAGTGGAATATTTGGCATGGATCTTTAGGCTTTCATCCACATGCACAGTGATCGCTCGTGACATAAGGTGTGAGAGATGTATTGGAATTTTTTTAAAAAAAGGTTTATACCCTCCGACATGCAAGATTAATAGTTTGGCATAACAAATTATTTTTCACGGGTTCAGTTTGGAGCGTGTCGGAGCGATTCCAGCGCTGCACACGAGGAATCAATTAAATAATGATTAAATCAGACTGTGTATATGTGAGCACGAGTAATGTGGCTTCTCAGGAAAAAAATCTCATCGTCCTTTGGAGAACTATTTTTTTCTTGTTTTTTTTCACAGTACTAGAAAAAAATCAATTTCCATGCAATGTTACAGGCCTAGAGTCTTGTGTGTGTGACTGCACATCATTGTAGCGCTCCACCCGCGAGTCAAAAAACTCTGTCAGTTTAATCAGGGCCATCAATCCAGCAGGCCTGCAGTATTTAAACGCATTTTGGCCTCTGATTCTGTCTGATTGGCTGGGAGAGATGGCGGGCAGACCCCTTGCTGCCGGAAAGCTCGACGGAGACTTTTCGCAAGTGTCGCCTGCCCCGCTGTCTGGCCCAGTGCACCACAGCCTCTTAACGACATTTGCAGTCAAATGAGGGTTTCCAAAGCCACAAATCTTTAAACAAATCAGTTTATGTACTGCTAATATGTTAGACCAAAAGTAATGGCTTGGAAGGCTACTTTATTGTGGGTGTAACTTTCTCTACCATGCTACTTTTGTTTAATTCAAAAGAGGGAGCGCGAGGGAGGGGCGGGAAAAAGGAAAAGGAGCGAGACGGAGCACGTCAGATAGTAAAGTGCAGGAGAAGTGTTTGTGCTACAGTGTATTAAATGCTCTGTCCAGGGAAATGTTACAGACTGTATGTGACTGCATGTGGAGAAAATAACTACTGGAGTTCTGGGTTCTGCAGGCCAAATAGTAGCCATTCCATCATGGAGAGAGCGAGAAACTGGGATGAAGAGACTAGGAAGACAAAGAAATGGTGAGAGCAAGAGGCATTTAGAAGAGAGAGAGAGAGACAGACGCATGCGATGGTGTAATGGATAAAGAAAGTTAGATGAAGAGTCCTGGGTGGTGAGCGAATGTGAAGTAGCAACCGTGCTCAGACCTCTCTCTCTCTCTATCTCTATCTCTCTTTCCCCCTCTCTCTCACCCTCCCTCCCTCCTTCTCAGTCTCTCCCATCCCGGAGGCTGCAGTGTATGTTTAAAAAGCACTCGGCTGTTTCGTCTGCTCGCCCCATGTAATTACCATCTCATTTGGCCCCCTCTGAAAGCGGCGTGCTGATGTCATGGTGGTTTTGGACTTCCACCACTCACTCACTCGCTTGCTCGCTCACTCCGCTAGGTTCTGAGCACGTATGCCAGCCGCCGGCTCACAGAGAGAGAGAGAGGGAGAGGTTGCTGGGCTCGATGGAAGTAGTTTACCGTGACATGAGACATGAGACAGTGTCGGCGCCGCTCACGGCTGTTGCCATTTGCTTGTTTGTTTCATTGAAACAATAGGAATCAATAGGGAGTGTGTTTGTGTGTGTCTGAGGGAGAATGACTGACTAAGACTGGGTGCGTGTGTATTTGTGTGTGGCTTGTTAAATATCACCTAGAACTGCAAAACAGACCCAGGGTTAAGATCATTAAGAAAGCAGTCACTGTGTGTTATATGCTACCTTACCTGTCAGCATATTATAATCAGCCCTTGCTGGGTGACCTGTGTGTGTGTGGGTGCCTTAAATACCAGACAACAACTGATAAACAAATATGGGGTTAGGGTAATTGTTTAAGAAGGCAACTACCATGTGTAATGCGCTACACAAGCCGTGTCGGCATGTTAACATCACTCCTTGTTGGGCTGGGAAAGGAAAGTGTGTGTGTGTGTGTGTGTGTGTGTGCATCCTCCCCTCATCACCTATGCTGAGCAGGAGCTGTAATTGCCGGGGTGCTTGGCGCGGATCGATGGGGGGGCCTTGGGGAGACTCCCTCTTAGGCAGCGGCACAAACCTGCCGTAGGGGAAATCGTCCAAGAATGAAATTGGTGTAATCAAACGTCCATGATGTCTGCGTACGTCAATAACATGTAAAAGAGACAGGGCTGCCGACCGCTCTCAGGTGCAGGGCCCAGACCGGGAAGAGTGCCGCTGCTTCATATAATTGGTCCACAGTGGCAGATGAGAATGAGCGAGGGATGAAGAGACCCTAAGCTAGAGAGAGGGCGAGAGAGGGAATGAGGGAAGAGGGAGGAGCTGCTCATGACAGGAGGTGGCAAGGGGAGAGAGGAATCCCTCATCAGGTTAAATTAAAATGAAAAGTGGGGTCACTGTCAACAACTTTAACCGCCCTGCTCCCATCCATGGCATCTATGTCTGCCTGTTTTTGTCTCTCAAGCTCACACATAAAGTCTTCTTGCTGTTCCTATCAGGAACTTTTCAGATTTGTCTTCCTACTGTTGCAGTAGTGAGTCACTATTGTGACCAGTGTGTCCAAGTTAAATTGAAAGTAGTCTTTGTTAAATCTGTGTGTAAACACTACTTGTTCAGCAAAGTTATACTTTTAAGGTAGTGTGTGTAGGTGTGTGTGTGTATCGGTGAATAAAAGTGATCAGAACAGGATGGGTGTTTGTGTGTGTGTGTGTGGATGCGTATGTGAGTGTGTGTGTGTTTGTGTGTGTGTGTTTGTGAGAGGGAGAGAAAGAGAGGTGTAAGTGAATAAGTGGGGGTTTGTCTAATCCAGTGTCTGTGTGAAACTGTTGACATTTGTGCTTTTTTTCCCTTCATGATGTGACTGGGGCTGCTTTTAGCTGGCTTAGATACAAATCTCCCATGCAGCACGTTCAGCATGGTGCTTGTCTTCGCTTCATTAATTATGGATACAGAGAGTGTAATCCGTAAGCAAGACAGCAAGGAGAGAAGAGTGGAGAGCAGAGGAGAAGAGAGAGGCCACGGCAGCTGAACGGGGGGTTGGAGGGTTGGGAGTGGGACAGAGAAACTTTTTTTTTATATACAGTAGATATATCTTAAATTGATGCTGGCATATACCGAATGTTTATGGGTGAATTTTCTTCTCTCTCTGTTCATGGTTGCTTCGTCTACCTCTATCACTATTAGGGGTCAGCACATGAATTAATTTGGGGGAGGGGGGGCATTTTGTGTGGTGTTTTTTTTTGTGTGCGTGTGTGTTTGTTTGTGTGTGTGTGTGTGTGCGTGTGTGATAGATCTTTCAGTCAGAGGAACATGTGGTGAGGGTGTGTGTATGTGTGTGTGTTTCTCCTTGTGTCCTCCATTGATTATGTTTGCTCAGGCTTCTCACTGCTGGCTATTACTGGAGACAGAGAGACACACCCCTCCTTGGCACGGCCACGCTAGGGGATTATCCCAAGGAGAGGAGAGTGAGCAGAGGAGCAGAGAGATGGAGGGAGACGCAATCTGGGCCTCCCTAGCAATCCGACGTGGCTTTTCCCCACGTATGGATCCCAAATGTTTGCCCTGACACCCCCCAAACACCCCTCAAACACCCCAAACACACACACACATGCATGCACGAACACACACGGCTACGCACACACACCAACTCCCCCCTGCGTTGCTACTTTTTTAGCTTTTTTAGCTGTTAGATTTTTTAATGTAGTTTTGGGGCCTCCTCGTGTTTCTGTTAATGGTGATCTCCCTTCGCTCTCCTCTCCTCTCTTGTCCTCTTCTCCCCTCTCCTCTCCTCCTCCTCCTCCTCCTCCTCAGCGGGCTGTCTGCTCAGGGGGCTCAGCTGTGGGCAGAGTGATGCATACTGTGGCCTGAGCTTTTCAGCCATCCTTCTGCTCTAATCTGCCTCAAGCTCTTCCCTCCCTCCTTCTCTCTCTCTCTCTCTCTCTCTCTCTCTTTCACACACACACACACATTCACTCTACCTCACTCCCTCACTCGCTTGCTAACTCTGTTCTGCACTGCTACCACTGCTGTTCCCACTGCCACTGCTGTAGCCTAGTGAAGGATACATGCTATGTTGGTTGGTGATTTGTTTGTTTGTTTGTTTGTTTGTATGATTGTTTGTTTGTTGTGAGTAGAAAATAAATACTTCTCACCCAATGTAGGTCATGTCATTTTCCAAATCAATTTCTCTGTTACAGCTCCTGGAAAATAAATAAATAAATAAATAAATAAATAATCTGGTTAAAATACAGCACTTTTCATGCCATTGATTCTTTTCCTATTATCTTTCTCTCACTGTCTCTTCTGCCTGTCTTTCCGTCGACACATATTCTTGCTGGATTTCCCATAGTGCACTGCGGCACTCCAGCTCTGGCGCGAGGCCCATCTGCCTGCTCGTTCGCGCTGAGTGGCAGAATCAAAGGGGCAAGACGCTAATCCTGATGAGACTATGCATCCACCAGGCGGGGTAATTATGTCACCCTCTGCCCCTCTGCCCGGCCGTGGAAGAACTGGGGGGGGGGAGAAGGGGAAGAGGGAGAGAAGGAAGGGAGGGGAGGAGAGCCCTCTTTGATCTGCCCCTTAAACCTTTTCCCGCAGGATTGGCTATCTAAAGATTCAAAAAGATACTTCCCTATTACAAGACCCACTGTGTGCCATGCTGCAATCCCCCACCCCCCACTTTCTCTTTCCCTTGCTTTCTCAATTACTGCTTCTTTTTCTACCTTTCACTGTCCTCTCTCTCTCTCTCTCTCTCTCTCTCTCTCACACACACACACACACACCACACATCCTCTCTTTCACAGTCACACACACACACACACACTCTCTCTCCCACACACACTCACACTCACACATCCTCCCTTCACACACACAGACACTCTCTCCCTCCTTTTCTCTGGTTCGTTTATACCCTCTGCTAGTGTGTTTGGATGAAGTGAGTTAACCTCTCAGGAGTTGTTCAGTGGCTCTGGTACAACACTGGGGGTCATTAAATAACTATGCTTTCAGAGTAGTCTGGAAAGGAGCAATGTTGTTGCAAACTTAAAAGCTGTGAGAGGATAACCTAAAAAGACAGCTCATATATTTATTAATATGTGTTTAATCTTAGTTTTTACATTTTACACTTTCACTTTAAACATACAGTCTTAATTCATTATTCCATTCACAGTTTAAGTACTGTGCAGATTAAGTATAGATCCAGTCAGTGGCTTTATAAGTGTTGTGGTTTAGTTGTTAATGCACAATATAATACAGGATTAATATTTTTTTTTATCCATCAGGACATTAAGATGGAAAAATGAATGCAATGATTTTCCATAAGTAGTTTATGAAGGCATTTATACACCCATTTACACACACCCACACGCGCAAACACACACACACACACACACACACACACACACACACACATTTATAGAATTGAATATGTACATATAGAACACACAAAGAAACACACAAACATATATGAACATGGGTACATTCACACTCCTTCAATAAAAACATTCGCATACAGAACACACATACACACACACACACACACATACACACATACACACAAACTCTTAAAGCTATAGGCATAGCATTATTTCCTCGAATCCCCTTCTCTGTCACTCGAGCCCCGGAATAATCCACTGTAAGTGATCCCATGTCCACTGCTTTATTTCCGTGGATCCTGCGGCCTCATCAGTCAGCTTAGGGGGGAGTTAGACCTGTGTCCACTCATCCTCCAGTCACCACTGCAGCGCCAACAGCCCTGCCGTTCAGATCGGGATCAAAGCCTTCGTCCGTTAGCGTGGTGGCTACGACGGAGCTTAGTGAAGGAGAGGAGGAGGCATTAAGCATTTCACAGCCTAAATCTGACATGTCGGGTTGCTCTGGTGTAGATTAGCTGGGCTATGGAGGTTTACGCACAAATACCAGCCCTGATGCCTTTGATGTGTCTCACTCTGACAAGTGTTTGTTTGTGTTCCTGCGCGGTAAGCTTGTTGTTGTTGTTGTTCTAAAGTGGCGTGTGCTCGGTTGCATTGGGTTTGCCGTTTTATTTTATGGTGAAAAATATTCTCCATTTACAAAATGAAAATGTACTTTTACTCCATTCCCCTCGGGGGCCCTAGTGACAAGATAATGACCTGCCAGGTCTGCATTGTGAAATTACTGTAAGGGTTGAGCTGGTACGACTAGAGAGAGATTTTCACAGGTCACAGGTCATTTTATGTACCACAGGTACATAATCCACAGGATTAAAACTAAATTACAAAGAGCTGCAGTCTGATGGAGATTACTCGGAACAAGACGCACTTTACCAGCCCATGGGCTGTTTGGCTGTTTACCTGTCGGCCCATCGCCAAAATGCATATGACTTTTGACATAATTTGACCGTGAGTGTAGTGTGTGTATGGATGTGGATATCTCCACGTCCACCATGCTTGTGGATGCAATCAGGGCCTGGAACAATCATTCCCCAAGGGAGTCCCACCCTGCCTGAGGCTGCCACAAACGGCTGCCACAAACAACCCAATCATTTTTCTTAGCACATATCTGTGAGGCTGTCAGCAGCTTGTTGGTGTAATGCTACACATTTAGGATAAATATATAACATGGCTGCCCAAGTATAAGCATGCGTGTGTTACTGCATCCATATTTGCTGAAGTGTAACCAGATTTGGATTTTGATTGAGCTGTGATAGATGTAGGGAACATATACTCACACACACTCACATTAGGGCTCATAGACTGTGGTGGAGCATCCATCCACAATCTGCAGGTTGCAAGCCAGCCAGGCCACCTCTCCATGCATCATCATCAGGCAACCCACCTGCTGTGCCCTTGACCATGGACAACACCGTAATGTTATCGTAGTGACCAATCACCTTTGTCTTCACGCAGCACTGAATGCCATGGGCCTGCCTCAGAAATGCCCAGTCCTGTTACTCTATCCCTCACCGGAGCACACTGAAGTTGCTGACGACAGCGGTCACCAAAAGGCGCCGTAAATTTTGGGCCTGTCTGTGGGTGATTTGTTGGGTGCCACATAGCTGTGAATAAATGCCTAATAGGCCAAGCTGCAGGGTAATAGTTCTTTATTTCGAGAGCTGATGGGGGCTGTCGTAAATATTGCCCAAAATAAAAATGTTCCGAGTGCTCCTTTTGACGGACACCGTTGCTGGCAGTCTGGTCAGCAGCCCTGGGATGCACTAGATGCCAGGGGAACATCAGGGGGTTTCCAAGGAGAGACCCTCAACCCCCTCCTCTCCAAACACACACACATACACACGCTCTCTCTCCCACCATGGGAATATACTGAGTGGCAGATGATTGACGCTCCATTCTGGCAATTGTAGTAGTTTGTAGTTCCAGTTTAAAAGTGGAACACTGCTAACAGGACAGCTCCTTTACAAACAAACCTATAAATACAGAAATCAAGCACAGAGTTAACAACTATACATACAGAGCTGCATGCACCTGTCGCTAACCTGGCTAAACGTTGACAACAAACCCGTGCTCAGTTTTCCATAGTGTAGCTAATCTTCAATGACTTTGCTTTTGCATACTAGAGTCTGTTAAATGTGGCTCTACTGTAACACGTTTCAGAGATATATCCAGTATCACCTTTACTGTTGAGTGGCTATTAGTTGTAATTAAGCCATTCGTCACTGCATAGGGAATGGTGTTTGGTGTAAAGTGTGAGGTGGGATCCATGCGAGGGTAGACAGATTAATGAAGGCAACTCTGGCTTCTTGCACTCAGCAAGTTCTACTTGCACACTAACTTTGTCACGGATGGGACATTCCACAGAGAGTCTACAAGGAGTGTTGATACTTGGATGGAAGTTACATCTGTGCACCCCCTACTGACACACACACACACACACACACACACACACACACACATTACTCTCACTCTTTCTGTAGCAAAGGCACATGTATATGTCCAGGCATGAAGAAGATGTGCAGATATAGACAAACCGATGTGCATATCAAAACAATGTGTGAAAACTCCCATCATGCACAGCAAACACGCACACACGCACACACCCACACACGCACACACCCACACACACACTCTGAGCGAATGCATCTGAGAGCCTGAGGAGTGACATGCAATGAGCTAAGCTGCATTTGGCTCTCACGCTCGGCCGTGTCGCCGGCACTGAAGGGGCTGTCAAGGCCGCTCGCTGGTCCCACTCCTCTCGCGTTGCACCCCGCAGCAGCAGCCTTGGCATGACACGCCACACTCCACTCTCCACTCTGCACTCTGTTCTCAAGTCCCATCCCCTCTGCTCACCTCCCCACCGACCCCCCCTCCCTCTCTAACCCCCTGCCCCGTCTCCTCTCTCGTAACGGAAAACACATTGGGCCGCAGCCCTCAGACCCTCTGGGCTGCTGACGGACACTAGTGGAAGTGTTAAATCCATCAGCCATTCCAGTGCGTCTCCAGGGTCTGGACACATTAAGAGACGCCACCCTTCGAAGGGCGCTGTGCCAGATTGACCTGTCCCATATGAACACACAGATGAGTCTATGAACGTGTGCACAGGCACAAACTTTAATGAGCTTCACCTGCCTCCCCTTGACACACGAGCACGAACAATTAATAACCCTCACCTGCCACAGACACGAACATAGGCACAGTTGCATGTGTCTGAATGAATGTATGGGTCTTTTGTCTGCGCGACTGTCCCCTTAAGCTTGGACATGACTTCATGTTGCATGCCTGAGTGAGCTTGGCGAGTGCGTTCGTGGCCACGTTTGGCCCTTACGGAACGACGAGACCCCCCCTCCCTTT
The DNA here is from genome assembly GCA_015244755.2 of Tenualosa ilisha. Lineage (NCBI taxonomy): Eukaryota > Metazoa > Chordata > Actinopteri > Clupeiformes > Clupeidae > Tenualosa > Tenualosa ilisha. The sequence continues at coordinate 651,041 of PYXC01000089.1, read as the reverse complement.
TCCCCTCTCTTCTCTCATCTCTGAATGTAATGTCCGAGATTCATGACTCGAGAGAAATTTGATTAGTGTCGTTATTACAGCCTCTGTACTGGCCAAACATTCCATTTGGATGAGCGCGATGGCGTTCTGACCCGGCCGTGGCACGACGGATCTGCACCAGAAGTGCAATGGCATTCACAAATGAGGGCCCGCTCGAAAAAAGAAGGGGGTCCGGCCCGGGATGTTTTGGGCCGGCGGTGCCGTGGTTACGTCGCTGATGGATTGGTCTCGAGCGATTCAGCTGTGGGGATATCAAAGGCCCGCGGCCGGGGGGGAAGTGTGGAAAAGTTTCCTGGAACGGAGTACAGCCATGGGAGCCCCAAGGGCGAGATCGAGAGGAAAAATTGGTTACTGTGTGTGCAGGGAGCATCCCACGCATAAATCACACGTGAGCAAACTTCACCCTGCCAAAGCCCGTTTTTTTTCTAAAATGTCATCAGGACCTTAGTGTTTGACAAGGCTCAACAGTCTACTGCATTTACCTACATGTTATTAACTGACTTCATATTCCACTAAGATACTCAACATTGCCATAGTAGGAAGTTGGCCAGTTTTCACTGCAGTCAGTGTTGGCTTGATTGATCTCTAGGCAATAACAATAACTATTCACACAGCAGTGACCAAATATATACTTTCCTGCATGTTATTATTACGTTGGATTAGATGTACGTATGGGTTTGTATATATACTGTATGTGTGTCATATGTTCTGTTTGTGTGGGTACAGTAGTTCAGGCAAACTTCTCTTTTTTTTCTATCTATCCATCTCTCTGTCTGTCAGTCTATTAGTCCATCTGTTTCTCTGTTGCTTCTCTATTGCTTCTCTTGTCTATACACTAGAATACACTCTGTGTGTGTGTGTGTGTGTGTGTGTGTGTGTGTGTATTTGGAGAGAGAAAGAGAGAGAGACCCAGGGCACCTGTCATGGCCGATGCGTGCCCCCACTCCACCCCATGCCTGCCTCAAAGCGCTTTACAAGGTGAGAAGTGCCGGTCCCCGCGGCAACAATGGAAACGAGAGACGAGTCATCAGCTGCTCTCATCCATCACACTTCAATCAATCACTGTCGCCGTGGTGACTGCAGCATGCAGGGCTGCCTGCCTTCAGGAATGCTGGGTAAAAGCAGACCGACTCGCAGGCTCTTGGGGTTTGACTATTGTGTGTGTGTGTGTGTGTGTGTGTGCACTGGTAAGTGTACTAGTGTGCATATGGGATGGCACGTGCATTTTGGTATGTATGTGTTTGTGTGTGGGTGTGTGTGTTGGTAGATGATTGTGTGTGTGTGTGTGTGTGTATGTGTGCCCGCATGCATGCTCTGTATAAACCAACAAGTATCCACTGCAAACCACATCCATCATCACAATGAGCGCTTCCAGAAAAATCTTTTGTGATGGAGGATCAGGAATGTTTATCTGGGCCTGAGCTCAGAGGGCGACGCTGAGCAGGAATGCTGACCTGGGATCACATCTTTAGCAGTGGCAAGGGAATAAAGCACACAAGCTGTTCCTCGATCAGCCCTGAGGATTGCGTGCTGTTTGACGGGTTTCTTGGGGTCACACAAATGCTGTTCCTCTGTCAGCTGGATATTTGCCAGATTCATATGGCTAAAACATAGTAGCTGTGCCTACGTCAGCTCACAAGATTCTCTCTCTCTCTCTCTCTCTCTCTGCTCTCTGCTTTGATTTGAGATGACTAATCTGAGACTACTGCACATGGAGGCCATGAATTGTTTGTAGATCCATTAATGTGAAAGTTGTGTGTGAAGACAAAAGAAATATTTGACAGTGGGCATACTAATTACAGTTCACAAAAGAAATTGTGTGTTTTGCAGCATTTTGTCACACACCTGTTATGATTTCTACAGAATTCTGTATTAATGCAGCCTCCCTTTCCTCCAGGTTTCATAGGAAATCACAGTTTAATGTAGTTTGATGTAGAAGTTTTCCCTTTAGCCTTATTAAAAAATTCCATCAAATCAATAATTTGACATTGATAAATCATTTCTTTTTAATATTATTTAATTTTTTTTTAACCGGTTATCTTCCTTCTCTCTGTGAAAACTATCCATGGTGCCATCTTGAACAGGATTGGCTGAGTTTCTCTGAGTGGAGGGAGCTGGGCTCAGTCTTTCCAGAATGATCCACCACATAAACCACACCTCAAACGTCACTCAACGACAAGCCAGCAGAATTTATGGTGGGAACATTTTGATTGGCAGCGGAGTGCAGAAAGGCTTTCCCTCAAGTGCACACAAAACTCCCTGGACTTGGTCTCGCCCACTTTCATGTAAACGCCTGTAGCAATGGTGAACTCCTCTCTCTAAAACAACCATGAGGCTGGCATGTCTCTGCATAGTTCAAACACCAGTTGTCAAGTTTCATTTCATAAACTCAGTTCTCTGCACTGAGATTCATACCTTAATGAATTACAACTAGATTATAACATAATTAATATTACTTAGTAATTACTTAGCGCCATGATTTAAATAATATTTTTGGATTAAACTTTAAACCTGAAATGGTTGAAGCATAGCTTGGCCATTAGCTGGCCAAGTGGGCTATTAAGTGACTTGATATGTTTCATGTTGTCTGAACTGCCTTGTGGTCTCAGTTTTGAAGAGGAGAAGGACACACCCCGTTGTTAATGTACCAATGTCCTCCTGCAGCATGGCGTAAATGAGATACAGCATGGAATTAACCATAATCCCCATTCCTGACAACAAAAAAAAAAGAAAAAAAAAAAAAGAAAATCCCATATCCGCAAATGGAATCCCCATCAGAAAAATTCCAGGTCATTTATTATTTATTTCACCCCCTGCGAGAGCAGGAGAGTTGAGGTGATGGAGGTCTGGGGCAGGAAATGGAGGTGTACCAGAAGAAGGTTGATGTACAACCGTCAAACTCAGCCAAGTGGAAAGGACGCCATTTATTGCCCTATCTGCCTATAAACCTTCCCCCTAATTTAATAACATCTCACTTTCAATTTCTTTGGCTCAAAGACGCAACTGGTCGCTGATTTGCTTTTACCCCACTGCCCCCCCACTGCCTGATCAAAATTGCCCATCTGAAGCAGATATACTGTGTGATGCGCAGACGAGTCTGAAATATACAAATTTCTGAGAGTATTAGGGTAACACTTACCTGGATTTAAGTTCAGATACACACACTAGTGCACCTTGTTCAATTGAAAAATCGTGTTAATTTCAAAGACCTTTTAGCTACTGTGCGAGCCAAATAATGTTCCCTTGATGCCTTCTCTAGGTCCCTCTTTTTTTAAAGGGGGATGGCAGTGGTGAGTTTCATGATGACAGAAATTGTGCTGCTCTGAAAACAGACGGAACACAGTGTGCAGCCGCCATGACTGATGGCCTGTGGAAGTCAGCTACTGGCTGCTCCTGTAAGCTTCTCAACTTTGAGGAATGCCTTCCTGATTCAGGAGGCACTGCTCTGTTGTTTGTGTCCTCCAGCCATTTAAATGGTCCTGCATTTGTAACTGGGATGAAATTCTCTGTCTCTCTCTCTTTTTATGCCTTCCTACAACTCTCTCTTCCTCTCTCTCTCTATATGTCTGTGTCCAAACTATCTCTCTCTGCTGGTTGGGTGCTTGCTTGGTGTGGTTGTGATCTCCTGGAAGGAGTTCTCCTGCTTGCTGACAACCCCTCGTGGCTCTTGGCGTTGTCTCGTGTTGAAAGATTTCCTCTTTCGCAATTCAGAACTCCCTCTTTTGGAATTCCCCTGGTTTGGGAAAGAATCCACCTGGTTTGAGGTCTCCCTCATCATCTTTTCGAAAAAATTATTATGGTCGCGCTTTTGGGGATCATGCTACTCATGATTTTTCAGAATCTCACTGCCTGAGGGCACATCAGTGTTGACTGCTAATGCTATGGTGGATCTTCAGGACTCTCTCACTCTCTTTGTGTGTGTGTGTGTGTGTGTGTGTGTGTGTGTGTGTGTGTAACCTCACTGTGGTGGAATGTGAACTAGACTTACTTCTCCATGTTGTATCTCTCCCTTAGCCTCCTCTCCTGTCTTGGCCAGAACATCTGCTGGTCTTACTTCCATCTTCACTCCTGATGAAGTTAATGAAATTAAGAGAGGAATGGAAACATCCTCCTGTTATCTGTCTGGACGGGTTTTTTTTCTTGGTTTCCCTTCTCTTCTCCTTTCTCATCTCTCACAGGCCTGTCTCCTCCAGTCTGCATGGGACGGCATTCAAGGAACCACACTTGATACCCAGACTCTGTTGCTCTGGAACCTATTAAGAAAGTATATTAAATGCCGTCCTGAGTCATTTGATTTGTTGTCGAGGCTATTAACCCTTAAGTGGCTCGCTGGCGTCCATAAATACAAAATGGCAGGAAATGGAAAATATCCTGATCTGCTATGAGTTTTGCTGCATGGGTTGTGCTGCTGTGCTCGTTATGTTGTTTATTTGTTTGTTTCAAAAGATGCATGTATCCAAATCCGGGACTGTATTTTGTCTACACCTTGATGACAGTTGCAAAGCCACCTGAACTAGTTTCTCTGTATGAAGGCTGAACAAACTGTTTCAAACTCATGTCCTCTCTCTTTCTGTCTTTCTTTTTCTTTCTAATTAGCTGCTCCAGGAAGCTTGTTTTTAACTGGTGAAAAAAAGTTATAATAATTGTGTGGTTTTAAAAGTCCACAAACTTTGTATCTGTCTCCTTCCAAGTTTCTCTCTCTCTCTCACTCACTGTGTCTGGGTCTAAACATGCAGGAAGCTGAGAGGCAGAAAAAGAGAGGGATGAGAGCAGAACAAAAAAGGGAGGTTTTCACTCTCCTCCCACGGGCTTCTGTCTGCACTAGCTTTCTCCACTCTTCTCCTCCCCTTCCTTCTCTACGCTCCTCTTCCTCTCATCTCCTCTCCTCCTCTCTTTTCTCTTCTCCCTCCCCCTCTTCCTGCTAATATCAGCACATCTGACCACTCCTAACTCTTAACTGACGCCGTCGGCTCTATGGCTCAGAAATGTGTCGATTGGGCATAAAGAGGGATCGTAGTGATGCGGAGACAGAGGCTGCATTTCGGCCGCTCCGAGTATTTTCCATATCAGTGATCTGATCCCGCAGTGCTCCAACCACAGCTGCAGTCGCCAGTCTCTGACGGCTTCAACCCCCACTTGCCACGCACCCCCCTTACACATACACACACACACAACTCCACCCTACAGAAAGAGCTTTAAAGAAACATACCAAATACTGCAACAAAGCAAAGTGAAAACACTTATTTTCCTGTTTGTCTCGTCAGAATGTTATTTTGGATAAGAAACACTGGAAGAAGTTATAGTCTTGGATGGTATAGGAAGTTATAGTTCACAAGAAATGGTGCTGGTCCTGCACGCCACATTACTGTAGCTGAGGGAAGAAAGCCATCAGATGCAGTGCGCTGAGCTCTCGGGGAGCTGTAAGTAGCTGCTTTCATCAGTTGAATTCTGCAGCTCTTTGGGTAATTATGCCCGCCGCAAGCCAGCGCTGCCAAAGTAAATTGGTAAAACATTGGCACATAAAACAGAATAGGAGCAGAAAATTGCCCCACCAGCTCTACCGCTCGAAAGATATCAGCTTTGTAGAGTTGGACACACACACACACACACACACACACACACACACTTACTCAGAAAGTGAGATGGGCACGGTCTCACACATACATGTATTACAAATGTGCACACACACACACACACACACACACAGACAGACAGACAGACAGACACACATATAAAACACACACTCACACAAATGTCTTACCACATCTTACCAAAAACACATGTTACATGTGCTGTGCTTATTAAGGCATTTACACACGATTCCACAAATATATGTGTCTTTTAAAGAAACACTGTGCTGTGCCTTACGCACACACACACTCACACACACCCACACACACACACATTTTTTCTTTTTCTCTCTCTCTCTCTCTCTCTCTCTCTCTCTCTCACACACACACACACACAGACTTTCAGTAATCCTTGGAGTAATGGCTGTATAG
>PYXC01000089.1:630000-632500 GCA_015244755.2 Tenualosa ilisha | reverse complement strand
GCGAGGTCCCACACAAACATGGAGTGACGTGCTGCTTTATGATGTGCTGATGACACACGGGGCCTGTCCACAGAGCCGCTTGGCAGAGCGGTGACGTGCCATAACTCATCCCCCATGATGTACTGCACTGAGCGTGCAGGGGAGAGAGAGAGACACAGAGACACAGATGGAGAGAGAGAGAGAGAGAAGGAAGAAGGCAAGAGAGAGAGGGAGGAGTGGGTGATGCAAAAAGAGTGGGACAGTGAGAGAAGAGAGAGGAGAGAGACCAAAAGAGAGAGAGAGAGAAAGGGGGAGGAAGAGAGAGAAGAGAGAAAAAAAAATTAATGGGTAAAAATCTGTGAGAAGTTGAATGTGTGTGTGTGTGTGTGTGTGTGTGTGTGTGTGTGTGTGTGTGGTGTGTGGTGTGTGTGGCACATGTTTGGCGAATGGAAAGATGGAGGGAGTAGGAGTTCATAGAATGAAGGAAACACAAGCAGGAGAGAGAGAGATGGAGGAAAGGAGGATTAGAGGGAAGGAGAGAGAGAGGGATGAGAAGGGAGGATGAGACAGGGAAAGAGGGAGAAGAAGAGAGCTTAGAAGGAGTGAGAGAGGAATGAGCGATTGGCTTGAGAGGGAAACAAAAAGGAGAGCACTCAGGGACAGCTCTCTCTCTCTCTCATCTTCTCTCAGTGCTTGAAGCAAAACACCTTGGGACTATCATGTCCAGGCCAGAGTTTGGGATGCTGGATTTGGGAATGCTGTGTTTAAAAATGGGACTTCTATGGGGCCGAGTCATCCTGGAGGCGCTGTCCGATAAGGGTACATCTGATGTCAGTTAGATTACAAAGGCCAAGCCAACAACCCGAACACAAAGTCACAAGACAAAACACACACTTGTGTGAGCATTCAGCCGCATGAAGTGTGTGTGATGTGCCTGCTGCTAGATGGAGGGAAATTAGAAGGGATCTTGTGGTACATTGATGACTGGGTCACCCCTCTAACATGGAGATTCAATCTTTGACCGAGTGTGTATGTGTGTGTGTGTGTGTGTGTGTGTCAGGGTTATTCTAAGGGGGACCTAATCAGCACATTGGGCGCGGTTCAGGACTCATGAGTGGGCAAAGCTCATGCGAGCATTGGAGCGGGCATTTAGCTGCTAAACGTTGTGTTTGGTGGAGAGTCGGTGTGTGCGTGGTCTGCGTGTGTGTGTTTGCGGTTGCTGCTAAATGCTGCCTGCTTTACGCCCTGGCCTTTAAGACGTCGCCGCAAATCCAGCCATGGAAAAGTCCGGAATGCCATAGTAGTGTCTCTGAAGCTCAGGTAATCCCTGACGGAGCGTCGTCGGAAAAACACACTCCCGCCGGAGACATTCCAGTCGGACGTCAGGAGGCGTGTGAAGGAGCTGGAGAAGGACACACAGATTCACACGAGTGCAATACATACACACACACACACACACACACACACACACATTTAGAGTTAACCCTGAAACCACTACAGCTGATGAACACTTGTAAAACAAGGACATCAAACTCATTCCTAGATAGCACCAAGGTGAACTGTTGCAGTTTTAAATTGTCAGGTGACTTGTAACTCCACATAGACATCTATGTATTGTCTTCAGCTGTCTATTAATTTGCGTGTGTGTGTGTGTGTGTGTGTGTGTGTGCTGGTGTGGGCCTCCTTGTTCCCACGACCCTCTGACCTGATGTTCTCCGTCGGCTGTGATAGCATCTGAAGCAGGGCTTCCATTTCTGCTGCGGACGACTCGTTCTGTTTCGTGGCATTCACACACATTTCCATTTCAACACTTTTTCCACTGGGTCAACACATGCTCTCTCTCTCTCTCTCTCTCTCTCTCTTTTTCACTCGATCTCTATCGCACTCTATTGCTCATACATGCTGTCACTTGTGCGTGCACACACACACACACACATACGACCAGTAATGTTAATTTGATTAGTGCACAGAAGTGATAATCATTTTTTCTGCTCTGCAGTCAAGAGTTATAGTTAGATCAAAGTTCGGAGCGGCTGTGTCTGGAGGAATCTGCTCCCTGTGTGCTTTTGCTATTCAGGGGCCTCTGCTCATCTTCTCCAGAGGGTGTGTGCGTGTGTGTGTGCGTGTGTGTGTGCATATGTATGTTTGTCTGTGTGTGAGAGAGAAAGACAGAGTGAATGAATAGTAACTCTCAAATTGCTCAAATTTTCCTGAACCTTGAAGGACATGAACAGACATTAAAGTTTACGTATGTTTGTTTCTGACCATCTATTTGTTTGGATTTACAGCTGTGTGTGTGTATGTTTTTCAGTGTGTGTGTGTGCATGCGTGCATGTGTGCGTGCGTATGCGTGCATTCACATGCCTGTATGTTTTATTCAGATACAGCTGTAGGGATCTGTGTGTGCCTGTGGCACATATGGTTGAAGGGAATGTGTGCATGTGTATGTGTGTTTGTGTGTGTGTGTGTGTGTGTGTGTGTGTGTTCAGATAAAGCTGTGGATAAACATCACCGGTTTTAT
>PYXC01000089.1:607500-615000 GCA_015244755.2 Tenualosa ilisha | reverse complement strand
GTGTGGTGTGTATGGGTCTGTGCATGTGTGTGTGTGTGTGCGTGTATGCGTGTGTGTGTGTGCCGTGCCTCTCCTCTTTTATTTGTTTTTCATTTGCTGTTCACATGGCATAAAAGAATAACTACTAGGCAGTTGAAGGCTATACATACACTCACACAAAAGAGCACACACACACACATACATCCACCCACACACACACACACACACCTAAGTTTAAAGGCTACACATTGAGACATATTTACATCAAGCTATAGAGATACCACACGTGGGTGCATAAACACACATATACGATCACACACACACACACACGCACACACACACTCACACACACACACACACACACACACCTACACACTCACACACAGTGACATCCTGGCATAGTGAAGCTGGAGCTGATTGAGCAGATGATTTTTGGTTTCTTTTTCAAGGCCACTGTAATTTGCTCCTGTGCCATAAATCTGAACAAATAAAAAAGGGCACACTTATGTGTGTGTGTGTGTGTGTGTGTGTGTGTGTGTGTGTGTGTGTGTGTGTCTGAGCATGTGTGTTTGAATGTGTGTTAGTAAGAACGATGGTGGGCATATTTCTGAGAGAGTGTTTATGCACGTGTGTGTGTGTGTGTGTATGTGTGTGTGTGTGTGTGTGTGTGTGTGTTTCGGAAACTATTTGCCATGACTGTGTCCCGCCTCCATGTGCTCTCCCTGTGCTGCAGCCTCTTTGCAGTGGTGCAGAGGTTATCATTACTACCCCCATTAACAAGCAGCACGACTGGTATTAAACCCCAACATCAATACAGCAGCCTTCTCATTACCAGACTCCACACAAGCATCAGAGCTGCTGCTGACCTGGTGTGTGTGTGTGTGCGTGTGTGTGTGTGTGTGTGTGTGTGTGTGTGTGTGTATGTATTTGTGTTTGTGGTATGTAAGTGTTAGTGTAAGTGTAAGTGTAAGTGTGTGTTGTGCCAATGCGAGTGTGTATGTGTGTACATATGAATGCAGGTGTGTTTGTAAATATGCTTGCAATTAGGTTAGTGTGTGTGAGTGAGTTTGTGTGTGTGCCTGTGTGTGCCTGTGTGTGTGTGTGTGTGTGTGTGTGTGTGTGTGTGTGTGTGTGTGTGTGTTGGTTTGAGTGTCTTTGTAACAGTGTGAGCGTGTATGTGTGTACGTATGTATGCTGGTGTGGATATGCTTGCAAGTCCGTCAGTGTGCAAGTGTGTGTGTGTGTGTGTGTCGTGTGTGTGTGGCTGTAACACCAGGGGCCTCTGGCTTTCTTTTGCTTACGTAATCACTCCATTTTTACTCCGTTTTTTTCCCCTCTGCTGCCGGTGGCATCTTTTACAACTTTCTGTGTAGATTTTCCCTTCATCACAGCTCAAACCACAGCAGAGGAGTCTGTAACTCCACTTCTCCTGCCTAATGCTTACTCTGTCTCTCTCCCTCTCTCTGTCTCTCTGTCTCTCTGTCTCTTTCTCCCTCGCTCTCTCTTGCTTCATCTCTCTCCCTCTCTCTCTGTCTTTCCATCGCTCCCTTTCTCTCTCACTCTCCCACTCTCTTTCTATATTTCTTGTTCTCTTTTCTCTGGGTGGCTGAGTGGTCGTTTACAGGGACCACCACTGCGGGGGCCAGTTTGGCTGCTGCTTTTACTGCCCTTGTTTTCGAGTTGACGCGATTTTTATTTTCATTGTAAAAAGGCCAGCCTCTTAAAGGGGTTCTCTGTGGAGGGAGGCTGTAAGGACGTGTGTGTGTGTGTGTGTGTGGTGTGTGTGTGTGGGACTGAGGGGGTGGGCACAGGAGGTCTGTGGGAGGGGTGGATGGATGTCCCTCTTGCAGAGACTTACTTTCTCTCTCTCTCTCTCTTTCACACACACACACACACACACACAGACACACACACTTTTATGCGCGTACACTCACACAGGACACTCCTTTTCTGGTTTTCATTACCACCGGAAATGTCAAATGTAGTCTGTGGAGGTGTGTGTGTGTGTGTGTGTGTGTGTCAGTGCTCCTGAGGGGGTGGATAATATGTGTGCATGAGTATGCGTGTGATGGGTGGATGAATGTGTGTGTGTGTGTGTCTATGTGTGTGTGTGTGAGTGTGGGTGTGTGTGTGTGTGTGAGTGTGGGTGTGTGTGTGGGTGTGTGTATGTGTGTACGCGTGTAACCTTGCTTTATCATTCTGTTCTTCATTCCCTTCCCACTGCTCTGTCCTCCAGTAGACTACATGACTCCTACGTCTCGCACGGATGTACTTCAGTCTGCCGACACACAGTTGTCCCCATGCTAGGAGTGCATACACACACACACACACACACATACTGTACATATGCCATCAGGTCCTGTTTGATTAAGGAGGGCTGATGGGATAGGCAGTCCTCCCAGCGCCTGTGCATGGTTCTCAGGTACACACCCGTTGGGATCGCTCCGAGAAATACAAAGACTCCTTTCTCCAAGTGGCATTACACTTTGACAAGGGTTTGTGATGAATGATTTGAGGTTAGTGTGTGTGTGTGTGTGTGTGTGTGTGTGTGTGTGTGTGTGTGTGTGTGTGTGTGTGTGTGCGTGTGTGTGTGTGCGCGCATGTGTTTGTGTGTATGTATAGGCCTATGTACTATATATGTGAGTATATATGTGAGTCTCCTTGTGAGTGTTTGTGTGTGTGTGTGTGTGTGTGTATGTGTGTAGGAGAGAGAGAGTTTTGAAGATTTTCTTAGGATGATAGGGGGAAGCACCTCAAAGATCTGGTCTTGAGTGGACCAGTGGTTTACAATGGTTACAAGCAGAAACAGAGCAAAGTTGCTCAAAGTCTGAAACACACACACACACACACACACACACACACTCACACACACACACACTCACACACACACTTGCTTAGTGGTTGCAAACAGAGGGAGAGTGCAGGCCCTGTCACGCCAAGCCTGACTTTAATCCCTCTTAATGCCCAGAGTCAACTTCTGCTCCTTATCACAATTTAGCCTAATCTTTACCGAGGACAGATACAAAAACACAGCTTAATGTCACACACAAACACACACACACACACACACACACACACAGAGAGAGAGAGAGAGAGAGAGAGAGAGAGCGAGAGAGAGAGAGATTCCCACACAAACACACACACCCCCAAACAAACATTATTTAAAAGCAACTGAAAATGAAAAATTCATGTGTAAAGAGAAAGCATCTGACTCATGTGGCCAGTGTCTGTGTGTGCACACACTATTGTTTATGCCAGGGTTCACCAGGGAATTGGAGGTCACATGACTGTAGATTTTGGTGGATGACCTGTGGTGACCTGTGGTACCAACCATAATTTTAACTTCAGCTACTGATCTTCAGCTCTGCTCCTTTGTCATAGCAGGCTTTGCCGGGATTGAGACTAGCCAATAGGAAGTTTGACTTAGTCTTGGCTGACCAATCGACTAATACGAGCTCTCTGCCTCTTCCTGGTTGACTTCAGCAACTGTTCCGTACTGGAGCCAGAAATCTCTCTCTCTCTCACTCTCTCTCTCTCTCTCTCTCTCTCTCTCTCTCTCTCCCTCTTCGCTGTTCATAACTCAGGCTTGAAGTGGGTAAAATATTTAATTACACCTGAGCTTCATTTATTAAGCCCTACCTCACAAGTGAATTTAATACGAAAATTCCAAAATAAGCATCTCTTAAGTTGTAATTAAATTTTCTTTCTCTCGTATTATTTTCCTCAGTCTTGCTGAACATTAGAACACAATACATGACCTACAGTTTTCAATTTAAAAGATGTTAATCTGTGCTAAGATATTTTTCTGAAAGTAAATGCAATATAAAGATGAGAATGTCGTGATAAATTCCGTAATGTTCAGTTGTGTTCTGACGATGTATTATATAGAAAAAGTTTCTATATAATTATGCAGCTGATAGCCACGCAATGCATCTTATAACGCTAAAATGCAATTTATGAAAAAGAAATAAGCCATTCCTACAAGATCAGTTGAGGACTATAGTACAGTTATATAAAGTCTTGAAATTCAACCACATTTGTTGTGTTTCCTTAAGAATGATTTAGTAGTTAACCAAATAATCATATTTGCCTTTTAGGAAAATGTCCAAAAATGACTACCTTTAACAAATTATGTGAAATCTTTAATTACATTTTTACTTCCAGCTGGATCACTTGTCCGGAAGACGGAGCCCTCTGTGCTGAATTGGCACTATTAAACCAGAGGAGGGAACAGCCTCAACTTGGAAGCCGTTGTAAAAGCACTTCCTTGCAACTCTTTCTCACAACATTCTTTGCTGTGATAAAATATTTCTCTTGGCCATCATCAGACCATGGCACATTATTTAAATTTTATTTTGAAATCGTCCTGGCTTGGTAGGTTGAGAATGTGTATACATAAACTTTTTTTCTGCATCAGTCTTCCACTGATTTAGCGTGGCTTAAAGAAACAGTATTCCAAGACAAGAACTACCTACCTCTGCCTCCTCTGCCTCCTCTACTTACCTACTGCCTCTGTAACTGCACATTTTGGTGATGGATCATTCTAGAGAGTCGTGTTGCCAGCACAGGTCCGCGACACTTTGTAAAAAGTGAAAGGTGCAAAGACTCTAATCAGTTTAACCAGATTTTGGAACAAAAGCATTCATTCAGAGGCACAGATACAGTGCTGAAAAATACAGGGATTTCTTAGCAGCTAATAAAAACCTTTACTGGCCGTTGTCTCAAAACTCAGCTCAGTATAATTGTGATTATACCATGGGGTTGTGAAGACTTGTTCAGGTCCCATGTCGGGGGTCCTGTATTCCTCATGTCTGTCCCATGTCGGGGGTCCTCTATCCCCATATATCAAACTAGTTCAATGCAGGTTGCTGTAGCAAAATGTGTTTCTACACAGGCAATTTTATGCAATTCTTTTGTCACATCCATAACACTGATATAATGATGTGTATTTTTTGATGTGATCAATTATGAAATTTGAGGATTTTCTGTATTCAGCCATGGAATGAAACAATGAAATAATAATGCTTGCTCTCGTGCTGTGACATCCAGAATGATGGAAATGCTCCTACTGTCTAGCCAACAGATTTCATGGATATTTGCTGATCACAGTTTGACAGTCAGTACATTTGTATGAACTAAGAGAAAATCAAATTATTGCTTTAGTCTGACTCAAATGTAACTTTTGAAATACATGTAAACACCTTAGTCTGGCTGAGATTGAACTTAACCGGACCAGTCATAATCTGATTAAGACACCCAGATAATGCGTTTGGAAGCTGAAAAACATGTGTATGCATAAGAGCAATGCAGTAAATCGACCTATGTTCGGACTGACACTCCTCCTTCGGAAGTGACGAAGGCATGGAAGCTGGTAACAACAACACTGTTGGCCTAGTTTATGCAGCACATACAGTGTGTATCTCATATATAAAGCAATCAAAGAGTATTGTTCTAATTTTCTTATTATATAGTATATTTTACATCACACCTACAGTGTTGCGGCATTGTCCATCTCTTTGTTCATATTTCCAACAAAGATCCCCATACTCTTCAAACTTACACTAGAAGAGGTTTAGCATCTATCATCTGTTTTAGCACAAATGCTTATTTTTTGTTCTTTGTCTATCTCTCTATGCCAAAGCTAGAAAGTCCAGTGTGAAAGGGAGTATTTACTCTTCATTTGAACTTCATTGTGCACTGATATTTCTGACTGACAAATGTTCCTCAAAAAGCCTGACAGTAGGTGAGTACAGGAACTGAAAATAAAAATAATTTTATCTGTAATTTGTAACTAACCACTCTCTGTAAGCTGATTATTCTGAAGTCTAATTGTTACCATTGTTTATTTATCTACAAAATTTAATTTTTTCTGCAATTTTATTCACAACAATTTTTTTCATAATTATTCATAACATAATTATTCTCACTTGGCTATGATACAATGAAAAGAAAAATTGTTTTTTCTTTTCCATAAATGAATCCTTTTGATTGTTAAAGGGTATTGCAGTGTGCGTGTGCACACCTGTGTGTGTGTGTGTGTGTGTGCGTGTATGTGTGTGAGAGAGAAAGATTGGCATGGTTAAATAAAGCCCCCTGTCCCAGCAGAGTTTAGTGTTGGCTCAGAAGGGAATCAGGGGTGAGACCCTGGAGCCACGCGGAGAGGCACCACACAGATAATCTCACTGTAACCCTATGCTGCGTCTACAACTGTGTGTGTGTGTGTGTGTGTGTGTGTGTGTGTGTGTGAGAGAGAGAGAGGTTTGGTTAACTGCAGGTAGGTATACAGGTTTGTTTGTGCCTTTCTGAACACATATGCATAAATGTATAATTGCTAAAGTGTGTGTGTAGGTGTACACTATGTGTGTGTTTGTGTTTGTGTTTGTGAACACACACTGTGCCTTTTTAGACACACACACACACACACACACACACATACAAAATAAACTTCTATTTTTCCACACGCTTAACACTTGATACGCTTGCTAATGAACATGCACACACACATACACACATAGAATTTCAGTTGAATGGAAAGATAGAAGCACAAGCTTCAAGCACAGAGAAGAGTCAGCAATAAAGTGATAAACTTTTTGCTTTAAACCTAAACATTTCCAAGGATAGACATGCTGTCAGCATACTTATAGGCCTCCTGCAATGGCAGAGATGGAGAAAAACTTGAGCACACACACACACACACACACACTCGCACGCACACGCACACACACACACACTCGCACACACACACACACATTTGGAATCACAGTTACTTTCTCTTTCTGCTATCTGTCCAGTGACTGTACCTTAGTTTCTGTTGCTATGGACAGGGTCACATTTACCCAGCTCACTTTCACCGCATTCTCATGTAATTCAGTCTGTACTAGAAGGTGTGTGTGTGTGTGTGTGTGTGTGTGTGTGTGTGTGTGTGTGTGTGTGTGTGTGTGTGTGTGTGTGTCTGGGAGTGAGAGTATGTGTTTGTTTTTGTTAGGGTAGTGAGTGTCCGTATTTTTGTGTTTCTAAGAGTTCATCTTTCAGCATGCCATGGCCACTACTCAGTGTTTACCTTTACTAAACACACACACACACACACACACACACACACACACACACACACTGTTTTCAAATCAAATTCAAACTAAATCATTCTTCATTGGCATAAGTAAATGAGGACATTGCTACCTAAGTGACAAGCCTGAAATTGTGCAGCCTGTCCAAACTTTTGAGTTTAACATGACCGCTTTACTCTCTGTCCTTTGCAGACCCATACACTCACATGCTCTTTTTCCACTTCCTTTATGAGCTGCGAATGGACCACAAATGTGAGCCCTGGGATGTTTAATGGTGTACATCAGCTTTCTCTCTCTCTCTCTCTTTTTCTCTCTCTCTCTCTCTTTCTCCCTCTCTCTTTCACAAAGGGAAATCAAAAAAGAGTGACACAGACAGAAATAAGATGGAGAGAGAGAGAAAGAGAGAGAGGGAGAGAGAGAGAGAGAAGGCATGTCCACAACTTTTAAAACCTCTTTA
>PYXC01000089.1:592500-602500 GCA_015244755.2 Tenualosa ilisha | reverse complement strand
ACTGTGTTTCCAGCCCCCCAGGGGTCTAGGAACCTCACAGTGTGCTAAGCACAGTGTTTTCACAAGCTAGAATATTTAATATTGACTGTCTGAGGTACAAACTGCTACAATTTTCCCCGCTGTCACACAGGTCTGAGGTAAATTGGTTAGTTCTACCGCGTTAATGCTGCAGGTGCAAGGGCAGGTTAGCCTTAGCATGCTAAAGTAGTAATGTAGTGACACTACTGTAGTTTACCAAGTAAACATTTCACCTCGCTCTGTCTTTAAACTGGATGGATACCGAGAACAAGTGAGTTTTAGCGTGATAATGTGTGGAAACTGACGCTGCATGCATCTCAGCTGAACCATTGAGACAAATCGCCGGGAGATGAACTGCAAATCAAAGCCAGGTGTGTGGGGCACATGGGAATGATATAGCCGTTAACTCGAAGCAAGTGAATAGAAGTGAAAATAAGTAGCTGATTCTACAGAGTCCAGTCCACAAACTGAATTACATTGTGTGTTTTAGAGAAGAAAACTGCTCCTACCATCAACCATTGTGAACAATATACTTTTCCAATCTAATGACAGTTTACTGTGACCAACCTACAGTTGATATGTATGCTACAGTAAGGTGACCAAACCTCTGAGATGAAAATTGGAGGCATTCCCTTGTATTTTCCTGGGGAACGGGGACATTCCTATTTCTACAGTTAATATCATTAAGAAAGTAATGTTTTAGCTTCAAAAATCAGGAAAGTGCGTTTTCTTGTATTTTACCGGGGACAGACCACCAAAATCGGGGACTATCCTCAAAAATTGTGGGCGTCTGGTCACCCTACGCTACAGTTTGTGTTGGCACAGGCCTTCAGCAACTTTGCTTGAGGCAGTGGTATGAAGTCTGAAGCTAACAGATCTAGCATCCATCTGAGCCATTTCTACTGGTAAAGAAACATAGGCTCCTGCAGGGCTATATTTGGCCATCATGCCCTGTGAAAAGATACAGTTGGCAGGAATGGCCAGGACAGGATGACCAGGGTGGAGATGGGTGATGTCATAGACATAAATTCCTTAAAATCCCCCCTATTTAACTTCGAAATATATTCAGTCATTCAGGTGACACAGAGAGGTACACAGTACATTAAAACATAATCACTGTACGTTATGTTATAATCCCCCTTGGCTAACCTACACCTATACACCTTAAAAAATGTACACTGAATGTTTTACATTTATTTCAGTGGGATATTTCTGACCTGGATATTTCTGATGTAAGAGTATTAATGATAGTGGGAACTTTGAGTGATGAGCACAATTCTATCATGGGCAAATTCCAGCATTATGGCTGTGACAGCACTAGAGGAAGTTATCTACAATTGCTCATGTTATCTCTATATCTGAACACAATGCAAATCCTCAAATTTAGCATAATGATTTACATCATTTGCATACACCACTTTCTATGGATTTGCCCCCATGTCAAAAGTAACTGACCATTTAAGGTAATATGCTAATAGTAGGTTTTCCTAGCTGTTTTAGGGTCCTACTGGCCTAAGGACTGAGATGGCTGTTGGTGGAAAAAGGAGGATAGTGAGAGGTGTTATGGGAAACGACACCAGGGAATGTGGAGTCCTAATCCTCCTTGTGGTTCCGGGGAGGTAGAACGCAGAACGTCAAAGCGCCGACTTCATTTCCATACGGAGAGCAGGCAATATGATCCAGCTTTGGGGTCCCCATTCATAGGAGCAGAGTAATAAGCACTAAATCCTGCTTTGCTATGAACAAACTCACCCGCCCTCAGTCTCGCTTTCTCATCTCTCTCTCTCTCTCTCTTTCTCACACACACGCACATGATCTGTCACACACGCACACACACACACACACACACACACACACACACACACACACACACTATAGCATATTTGCAATCTCATATTGGAGAACACACACAGACAAGTGTGCTATGCATGAATATACAGCCTGTGCTCAAGCAGGGTAACATATGTGAAAGCATACAATCACACACACTCCCAGGTTATTGATGCAAATACCTGGACACACACACACACACACACACACACACACACGTGAGTAGATGTCTGCTTGCACAGGATATTGAGAGAATGTGTGTGTGTATGTGTGTGTGTGTGTATTTTTCTCTGTTTACTCAAATGTGTGGTGTTTGTATGTGCATGAGTCAGTGTGTGTGTGTGTGTGTGTGTGTGAGTAAGCAGCATATAGCAAGAGACAGAGACTCCCTCAGCTCCCCTCTTTAGGCAGCAGCGTCTGTTCCCCATGACTGGACACGCCGCTGACCTCTGGCTCTGCTGACCTCTGCCAATCGGCCCCGCGCCCCCTCTCCTGGCCCCTTCCCCGCCCTCCCCCTCAGCCCAATTTGGATCCCATTAGAGGGAGAGCTGCACCTCTACGAGGGCTATCGACCCGCCACGGCCACTGCTTTATTTCCTGTCTCCTGAACGCGCTGTTATCTGTGGAGGACGCAGCTGGGAAAAAAGGAGAGAGGAGAGGGACTGAGAGAGAGAGAGACAGAGAAGGTGAGTGAGTGAGGCGGAGGTCTAGACTGAAAAACACAGTGCATTCCGTGGGGTGGACTAGGACATATGGGACAGGGATTGGTTTATGAAAAATTATATTTATCTTAACATATCCAAGATTAGTTCTCCATCTGGAACTGCACATTGACAGATTGATGATGTTTTCTGGACTGTGATTTTTTATTTTAATTAATTTTTTTAAACAAAATAACCTCATTATAATGCTTGTATAAAAGTGCCATATGATGCTTTAGTTTATTCCAAAAATTGCAAAATGATTCAGTGCAGCAATTGAACACTGTGGATTCACTGGTCTAACAGTTACTGCTTTATGTAACTCACACCTGAACATGCTATCTGTAGAAAGAAGAAAGAGCTTATTAGCTTAGATAGAGCCGGTTATCCCACATCACACCGTGTTGGAAAAATGAAATAATATTAATATAAAGTTCCATTTATGATTCTTCACATTTATTTTCATACTTAAAATTATTTGAAACATAAAGTACGACAGTCACATTGTTAATTAGATTTCTCTAAATTAGACTACACTTAGCAGGGAATCTTAATGTGTATTTTGGAAGGACAATATGTTATTTGACAAAATAGCTAAATTTAAAACTAACAATACAACAGTTTTAGATTATAACTAAACATTAAAATGAAAAGGTTCCTGACATAAAATGTAGGAGGAATAATACATGTTTTATGGGGTTGTTGGAGGTCTTGAGCGTGAGCTAAGCTGACTGCACTGAGGAGAAAAGCTCATGGCATTGCAAACACAAGCATAATGGATGAGAAGGCAGTTTTTTGTGTGTGAGGGAGAGGTTGGGCATACTGTCCTTCCCCGAAAGTTAATCTCAGAAAAGTCTTAAATATCCACAACAACAAATTTATCAAGTATCATTGAGTTTGGACATTTTTGTCAAAAAAAAAACAAAAAACAAAACATAGATACATCTATCTTCCTGTCTACCCTGACCTCTACTTTCCCAAACGGTGTTCTAGAATACTGTTATTTAGAACTGTTCTAAATCTTCTTTTTTTTAATTTTTTTTTTTTTATTAGGTGTGAATGGGCCGGACCTTGTTCTAGAATCTCATTATGGCGATGCAGAGACATTCTCCCTGCGGCAGCAGTCTGCTCTGAGGTGTGCAACGCTGCAGCTTGACCTTTCTTGTGTCGCCGAAGCGCTGAGTTCAGTGTTGCCCTCATTCACTCCTCCTTCTCTTTAATAAGGCCATCTCAGCCTATTAAAATATATTAATACTCTCAGCCGTGTCTCCTGATCCTCTGATGAAAAACTACACAGCCGCCATGCCTGACAGTGTATGTCTTCATCTGTCCCTGTGTGTGTGTGTGTGTGTGTGTGTGTGTGTGTGTGTGTGTGTGTGTGTGTGTGTGTGTTGATGTCTGTCTCTGTGTGTGTGTGTGTGTGTGTGTGTGTGTGTGTGTGTGTAAATGTAGACTGAGATCTGCATCCCGTGACATCTCACCTCCGGCTCATGATGCTTCACACCTCCGAATGTTTTTTTTTTGATTATTATTGGCCAGGCAAGGAGCCCGAGCAGTAGAGATATCAGAGACCGAGATGGCACACCCAGTAAATAGTCCCCTAATGGAATCACAGTAGATGATATTTTATCATGGACGGTAGTTCAACACAACCACCCCTTTAGCCATTTTGACATAGGCATATACTACAGTGCTATTTGATCTGACATGGCAGACTGCTATAAATATGTATTTATATTTACAACTAGTTGATAGGTTTACACTCATTAGTGAGTCGAGCAACAGTCTATGGAATTCTAGGTTTAGAAATGCATACAAAAGTGAAATAGAAAGAGACACAAAAAGACATTAAGTGAGAACCGGAAAGAAATAACCAAGGGATAGAAGGAAACAAAGGAAGAAAGAAAGAGAAAAGGAAAGGCACAGGAAAAGGCATGTGGAAGTATAAGTGAGGCATGTGAAAGTATAAGTGGATGACAAAATGAAAACTGTATAGAAACAGAATTTCTACCAGAGAAAGAAAGAAATCCAAATGCAGTTGTGGACGACTGAAAAACAGAAGGAGAAAGAGAAGTGGGGGAAAAGGCAAAAATGACGTAGTGATTGGAGAGACACAGGGAGGAGTGAGGAGAAAACCCTACTGGAGGTACCATGCCTGTGTGTGTGTGCGTGTGTGTGTGTGTGTGTGTGTAGTAGGCAGGGGGTGACTCCAGTGAAGGCTGGCAGAGAGGGCTATCCTAGCCTGGGCACACAGGGTGGCACTCATGTTTCTCCCATGCCAGGCGGTTTTGCCCAGACGGCCGTTTCTTTGGAATGTCTGCAAACCTGTGGTGTGCCAGTCCTTTGAGCCCGGGCCTGAGCCCAATAGAACCACACCAGAATTGGCACTGGCCCACGCACTGAAAAACCCATTACTCTACCATGAATGCTGGGCAAACATCAGACAGACACAAAAACACAAAAAGTTGTATTTTTGGATGTACAAACACATAGTTGTGGGTGCTTTAAATTGCAACATGAAGGCTATATTTATTTGTTGTACTGATAGCTCAACATTTTTTTTCTTTTCTGTTTTTTTGTTGTTGCATTATGAGAGGCATAAAATTAGGCCCAGAGGATTGAATAACTCCTTGAGCCTTGGCACATCAGCCTTGGCCTAGCCTGCACTCCAAGAGTATTCATCATACAGAAGCTAAGGGCCATTACTGTCTAGTATTAAATATGAATTTAGCAAAATTGGAGGTTTGAAAAAGAACTCAGCAAAAATAATTGGCACTTGATGTACAATATCATCTTCATCAGTGAGGCAAGATGTTTAACACAATGTCAGTGATGATATATCAATAATAAGGTAAGCTCTGCAAAAATGCACATCAGCTCAGTGCCCTCTTTCTTTCTTTCTTTCTCTTTCTTTCTTTCTTTCTGCCATTGCCAATGTACTATGTATGAATCTACAGATATGTTGTGTGTCTGTGTGTGTACGCGTTGTGTGTGTGTATGTGTTTGTATGTGTCTGTGCACCTGAGGCACACCCCCGTGGATCCCCTTGCACTCCACACACTCTCTGTCACACAAACAGCCAGCAGCACAACACACACTCGAGTATTACAGACGAGGAGAGAGGATGATGGGAGAGCACAGGAGCAGTGCCAGTAATATTCTACTTTACATACACACACAAGCCAGCAACACACCTGGAGAACATACATATGCCATAGCAAAACACACACACACACACACACACACACACAAAAACATGCAGACAGAAAGATCATAAAATGCAAGCCATGATCATGATAGCATACTAGAACTAAACGATATACAGACAGATGCAGGGCGCTGTGCAAGGTGTTGTTTCCATGACAGCATTTGAAAAAATCCATTAGAATTTCAGATTTGAAAAAGTAGTATTCATTTACAGATCTGTGTATGAATCTGTAAAGAGACTCACGTACACACATGAAATTTGTTAGATGGTGGCTAGGTAAAAGGACAGTGCTTTGAAACATTGGTGTGATATATGTGCCTGTGGTGTTGTGGTTATAGGCAAACAAATGCCTCTTTGAACTGAACAAGTAAAGATTACGTAAAGATGCCAAGCTTAGGTCTTTCATACTATTGTATCTGGCATGGGATGAAAACAATGCTGAAATCACTCTAGTCCTGCTATAACGGTATTTATTATTTTAGTCATTGACATGGTGGATGTGTGTGTGTGTGTGTGTGTGTGTGTGGGGGGGGGGTTGCCTGGAGGGCACTAAGAAACAGAAAACCAGACCTGAGGTTGTTTTACCTATTCAAAAATAGCCTCATGAAAACACCATTTCATGAGTTTCAAACGCGGAGGAGATTATGGTCGGACAAAGCGACGCTTTTTGTCAACAAACACAGCGAGCATTTGTGCAGGGAGAGCACCGGCCTCGCTTGCGTGACTCTGTCAAATGGTGTGACGTGGTCGTCTGGGAAACGTTGAGGCAAAGGCCCTTTTTTCTCTTTTCTTTAATTATTAATATTTGTTTTATTTTACGAGTGAAAGCTGAGACTCCTGACTGCCCGCCGCCACAGGGTGTGAATTGTTCAGCACCTCACGCACATCGTGTCACAGAGAGTGTGAGTCTAACACACACACGCACATGCACACACACTCATGCACACACCCACATTAATAAATACCCAACTCTAATATTACCTTCTTACATTCTGAATTATCCACATGAATACAGTCTACACATCTCAGCGCAACATATCTTTTCACATCCAGACCCATACAGATATTTGGACTCCTTTTACCTTCTCTTTTTTCAAGGAGATGAACACACTCGTAGACAAACACACACACACACACACACACACACACACCTACCTTTAGGGGCAGCACTGAATCTACACCTCTGTGCCCAACCTGAAAAACTGTGGGAAAGCACTTTATTCTCTCTCTCTCTTTCTCTCTCTCTCTCCCTCTCTCTCTCCCTCTCTCTTTCCTCCTTGCTCGCTGTCTTTCTCTCCTTCATTACCTCTCCTTCTCTCTGTTCCTCCCCACCCTCATACCCCCCGCCAACCCCCCTTCCCGGTCTGTCTCTCTCAGGTCAAATCCTCCACTCTATGCCCCGGGCTGTTTTTTCCCCCCTCTACCTTTTCCTGTGCACCTCCTGGCTTCATGAGCCGCCTGCTCGCTGTGCAGAGGAGAGAAACAGAGGGAGTGCGGAGGAGAGGAGGAGAGGAGGAGAGGTGAGCTGCCGGAGAGTCTCTTCTGCTTCCATTTTACACCCCGCGGGACAAAAGCAACCATTAAGATCAATATATATGAAAGTTGAGGCTGGGCTTTTGAAGTTGCTGTGCACTGCTTGCCGTGGTAATTAAACTCAGGGAGAAGAGTGTGTGTGTGTGTGTGTGTGACTTGAGGCTGCCGAAAGAAAGGCTTCTTAGCCTCCGCTGAACAGAACACAGTGTGTGTGTGTGTGTGTGTGTGTGTGTGTGTGTGTGAGAGAGAGAGAGAGAGAAGAGAGAGAGAGAGAGACAAGAGAGCACAAAACTGGCACTTTTTTGCTCATAACTCATAACTACAACAATAGTGTAATATGCGCTACAACCTTGAAATAAGCCGAAATCATGAAGATCCATCACATTGTGTTTGCCTCAACGTCAAAAAATCACATTTTGTTCCTGTGTGTGTGTTCCTCTCTGACTTTATTTCAGTGCAATAAAAGGTGGAATTAATTGACATGTCTATTTTTTAATTAAATTACATATTACAAATCATTACAGTGACCTACACATATTAAAAACGCAATTTGCATTGTGTTTAGTGCATGGTGATAAATTGCATTTAAAATTAAAATGAAGTGGTAAATGAAATAACCAAGATAACACATAATATGCATGAAAAAAGAGAGAAAGTTTGCTTTTGAATATTGTCTAAAAAATATTCTTTTGGTGGCTTTGAAATATAAAAAATTCATCTAGTCTGTAAATTGAACTTGGAATTGAATGCAGAGTTCCTGAGATAGTCATACTCATGGGGCAAAATTGTGTCATCATATCAAACTATAAAACTTTAAAACCCCAGAGGTAAAAATCTATGATATTGAGAACAGAAAGATCAAAAGGCATTGCAATGGCGTTCATCACAGATAGATTTAAAACACTATTTGTTACATACAATTTTATTTAAAAGATGAACAGATTTTTAAATGTGGATTAATAGTCAACAGGAGTACTTAGAGTTACTGACTTTTCAAACAAACACACAGCTGAAAAGTAACAGGATTAAACAGGTGTGTATTTGAGACTGGTCTTAAATAATCTGATAAAAAAATGTATTCAAATTGTAAATTGTACAAATTGATCCTGGTTATGTACTGATTTACACATTAAAATGTTAACATTAATATCCTGCTAGTTTTTTTTTTTTTTTTTTTTTAGACAGACAGACAGAGGAGACAGAGGAGAATTCATTCTGTCCTTTGCGTTTCCATGGTGGAATGCTTTTCAGTTGTCAAAGGCGGGAATATAACACACAGTATATAAGACATAAAACATGAAACTCTCTCTCTCTCTCTCTCTCTCTCTCTGTCACACACACACACACGCGCGCACACACACACACACACACACACACACACACACACACACACACACACACACACAGACGTGCACCCTCCCCCAATTACAAGCCATGCAGAAGTAAGCAGATATATTGCTGTTTAAAGTGGCTCAGAAGAGAGGAATAGCATACATGCCCACAGCACTGTACTGAATAATCCACGAGCATTTTGGAACACTGTGGAAGCATTATGAACACATATTACAATACAAGCTGGTATATGATATGTTACATGTACTAAATGCTCATATTACCATACAAATGGTAAAGGTCATTTGCAAATCATTATGTCTGCTTCTGTGTGTGTGTGTGCATGTTTGTGTGTGTGTGTATGTGTGTGTGTGTGTGCATTTGTGTGTGCGTGTGTGTGTGTGTGTGTGCGTGTGTGTGTGTGTGTGAATACCCCTACTGACAGTCATCTGTACCAGGTTGAGTACCCAACCTGGGGCTTTCCCTCTATGGGAGGTGAGAGGCCTTTGCTGGGTCATTTAATGCCAGGTCTCCCAGCAGTAACTGAAGACAGCGTGGGCACTCACATTGGCACTCACTTGGGCACAGGGACATGGCACAGCTCCTACCTACACACAGGAGCATTTACAACTGGGACTCTAGTGTTATGAAGGAGGGCTCCTATTTTCATCTCTTTTAATCATATTTCACATTTAAATTGAATTAATTTAACATATTAAAATTGCATTTTTTTGAAACCATAAATGAAAAAGGATGAGAAAACATGGATGACTATGGCTAAGTCATTTTGTTTGCA
Source organism: Tenualosa ilisha (assembly GCA_015244755.2). NCBI lineage: Eukaryota > Metazoa > Chordata > Actinopteri > Clupeiformes > Clupeidae > Tenualosa > Tenualosa ilisha. Next base: position 593,082 of record PYXC01000089.1, on the reverse strand, counting down.
GCTGTGAAATATAGCACTCTATTAATGTGGTATTAACCAGTTATAAGCTATGTATAAACAAAATGACATAGTCTAATTCTTCCTTTAAATTTAGTATAACATTTTGTTTTATATTTGCTGCCTTAAATATCTGGCAGGTTGTAGACATCACCAACATGCAGCTGATAATTTATTTACTTCACTGATTTATTTACTTGTAACTTCTTAATAATTATTACAATCTATGCTTTGTAGCCGAAATGTAACTGTGTTTTAAATTTGTAATTTACTGGTTGATTTCAACAAATTTTGAGATTTTGAGTGAATTCAGAGAGATGCAGTACAAGACATTTTTCCAACATTTTCAGTTAAGCCAAGTATTTTTTAAAATGACTCTGACATTAGCGTTTTGCATGAGTTAGGATACTTTTCCTACCACTTGTTGACAGCTAGAGGTTAAGATTGCCATAGAGTAGGGCTGGCCTGCATCTGTTTCTGTACCAGCACACCACTCATGCTAGCAGGCTAACACAGATGGCCTGCATAAGGTACTTCAGAGCTGGAGCAGGGGTCCATCATGGCCTCGTGTGGGTATGAGAGGAT
>PYXC01000089.1:560000-590000 GCA_015244755.2 Tenualosa ilisha | reverse complement strand
CTGCAGACTATTCAGATGTCACACATCTGCTGATCAAATAGTTTGCCACACAATTCTAACAATGATTCCATAGAATGCAGCACCTCAGCTGTCTCCGCTTTCACTTCCAGTGGAGCTCCAGTCTGATTCTTGAATAGACTCCTCTAGAGTGCTGGAAACGCCATGAATCAGAGGCTCAAAAGCCATTGGGCCTAATTCACCAACAATTATTATGAAAAACCATCAGTCTATAGCAGGTCTATAGGAAAGTCAATGGACCTTTCTGTAGCATTTTGAGGAACTGTAGTAAGCAACTAATGTGGATTGTGCTATACACATGTAAGCTCTAAGTATGTGAGTGTGAATTTATCTGTGGGGATGTGGTGGTGTGTGTTTGTAAAGTGTGTAAAATGTCTAAGTTCTGTCTCTTTGTGTTGATGTGTGACTGCATTGTTTTTATCTGGATGGGTACATTTGAAGCGTCTTTGCTTTTTATGTTGTTTGGTTGTTGTTGTTGTTGTTGTCTTGTGTGTGTGTGCGTGTGTGTGGTGCGTGTGTGTGTGTGTGTTTGTGTGTGTGTGTGTGTGTGTGTGTGTGTGTGTGTGTGTGACTGGAATGTGAAACAGAGAATCTCATCCTCTCTCCATCCCCTCCTAAAACCTCTGGACTTGCTGCTGAAACTCCTAGCAGGTGAGAATCCGCCTCCCTCTCTCTTCTCACCAGTACACACCGTCCAGAGGGTGCATCCACACACTCTCCGTTCCCTACCCTCTAAACTCTCTCCCGCACACACACACACATACACACACACACACACACACCTGGACATAGACTTTTACACCTGCATACAAATAAATATACACACACAAACACACACACACACACCTGGACACAGACTCATACACCTGCAGACAAATAATCCCCACCCCACACACACACAGACACACACACACAAACACTGCACTGCGCTGAGCTAGTCCAGGTGTGAGCATCAAAGCGACGGGTGCTTGTTCAATCCCACAGTGCACTCCTCCAATGAATACCCCAGTAATGCAGTCTCTCTTACCTGCTTTAGAAGGAGTGTGTGTAATAAAATGTCTAGCTATCCTACTAGCAGACCTGTGATCTGTGCCAGACCAGGGCCAAAGCCTATCTGAAGAGCTTCTCTCTAAAGCCAAGAACAGATCACCCAATTTTTAAGTGATACGATGTAACGTCTAGGCCAGTCATAGGTGATCCAAGGTAATCAACAGTAGTCGTGGTGTTCAGTCGCGACAGTCGTAATGTGTGTTCAGCTGACATTTTAAACACTGTGATTCTCTTTCATTGTTGATGCAATTTTGACTGAATCAAACATGTTTTATGCTATCTTAACCTTACCGTATATGATCGCTAAGGTACCAAATATGACATTAAAAAGCTAACGACTCAGTTATTAGAATTAACTTCATGATGGGCTTCAGGGCGTGGTACGGAATTCAGATTTAGTCTGTTATTTCTTTTCTTCTAAACAGGTTTGTCTCTGTTAGAGGCCTAATTCTTAATTCTGGTGGAAAAATGTATTTTTTTTCTGAGCTCAGCAGCCAATCAAATGCCACCCTTCCAATACTTATATCCTCTTTATAGGACCAGGACTGTGTATAAACATTAGAGCTGTTTTGAGCAGCTAGAGGGGACATATGCCAAATGTGACAGAAATGCATTGAATTAGGATTGCATAGCCCGCTTTTAATCTGTGACATTGAGGATAGTACCATCACCATAAAGTTTATAAGCCCAGACCAGCCCAAAATAGGCCTGATTTGCCCCATTTGATGTGCGGTTCAGGTCAAAGTCAAGGTTAATACAGGTACTGAGGGTCTCCATCAACAATGGGGTCAGCTGCTGTGAAAACCATAACCTAAAGAGCAGCCTCAGGGTCCCGATCCAGCTGTGTTTGTGTTTGAATGAGTAATGCAATGATAACACTGGCTGAATGTCTTCCCCTAACCCTAAGTCCTAACCCTCCAAAGACTTAACTGGCATGAATCTGCCAGTCATTAAGGCTGATTCTCTTAGCACTGGGCACTGGGATTCATTCATACTCTTAGCTGCTAACACAAGTGTTTCCATGACACTGAAACACTCAAGACAGTGGTGGCATCTGCATGTGCTAATATGAGTGTGACAATGAATCTGTGGGCTGTGTGTCGTTGTGTGAAATAAACCCGGAAGTTTATTGGAATTAAAAGAAAGCCCATTTCATCAGGGCATTCAACACTGCAAGGACCATTAACTGAGATCTACATCTCTCAAGGGCACTCCACCTGATGTGTTTGTGTATGTGTGTGTGTGTGTGTACGGCTGTGCGTCTCTTTATGTGGCTCTGTGTCTGTGTATATACGTGTAATCTTCTTTAAATTGCACAAGGTAGCCAAACACAGCGATAAAACTGTGTCACGTTTTCTTATTTCTCTGCAATCCGTGTGGATTTAAGAGAGATAATGCAGCGAGCGCCATAGACTGCAGTGGAGTGTCTGACGGGGCCCGTAATGGACTCCTGCCTCCCCATGCCAAAATATGTGGAGGCATGCAAGGCTTCTTCCAGATTAGTGGCACTGTCTTGTTCCTGTGGCATTAACCAAGTATCTTAGCAACAGGATCACACACTAGATCCCCATCTCTCTTCCCTGTGCAGGCGCATGTAATAATCACAGAAGCGCGTCGTTTTGTCATTTTTTTTCCATTGTCAATGCCCTTCTCTCTCCTCTCTCTCTCTCTTACACACACACACACTCTCTCTCTCTCTCTCTCTCTCTTTACTCTTACTCGCCCACCCTTTTCTGCACCTCTCACCTGTAGTATTACTGATACATGTTCTGGCTTCCATCTTTCTGTCTTAATAACATGTACAAGATTTGCTCGGTGTCGCAAGTGGCCGGCACGGAATGTGCTGGAAGCCGAGATGGGGGCCATGTCGCCAGCGCTTGATTGACAGAAGTCTTACTTAGCGGCGTTAAGCCACCCTGCTTAGTTGATATCTTTGAACTGAGGGGAAATCTGGAGCGCTGGCAGAATCCGTAATATTGCGGTGGCGCTTGGAGTCAAATAGAATGCAAATTACCTCTACAATTGAAATGTCATCTTAAACATGGGAGGCGTCAGGGCCCCCCGACTCGCCAGCGAAGTCATTTGGAGTAATTTCATTGATTCAGAGTTCTGCTAATCCATCTTTCATTTTCTTTCTCACCTCTGAGGTTAGCAGAGAAGGTGTGTGTGTGTGTGTGTGAGAGAGAGAGAGAGAGAGAAGAGAGAGTCTCCCAGTAAGACAGAGAAGTTATAGCTGCGTATATCTCCCTTGAGGAGGATGCTGCACTGAATGGCTGAATGTAGCTGGATTGTTTCCTGTTTTATGTTCATGTTAAAACTGTATGGATTGTTTGTGTGAGACGTGTTGATTAGGCCCATGTCAATACATCATTACGTTCCTTTTTCAGTCATTTCCAAGGCTTTGTATTGTCTTTGGATGTTAATACAAAGCTATTGTATGGCACAGAGCTGCATTTAATGACACTGCATTGAATCTGACGGTGTGTGCACACAGGTGATATGTAATGATTATGTATGTGTAAAAACATATAACCACTTAACCACCTAAACACTTAACCACTGACAAGTTTTGCATTGATTTTCTTGCAGGGAGGTGATACTGAGGGGAGTAATTAGTTTTGTTGTGTCATTAGTCCACCTGACCTGGAAAAGTAATTAAAGGATGTGAGATGGCGAGCAGACCTGACTATGCGCTGAATCAAAGCATATTGTATTGGAATAGGTCTGGACCAGGCATTATGCATAATATACGGTTCTCTAGAAGCGATTTGCACCAGCTGAGCGTAGTAGTTTAATTCCTGAGTTCCAATGGAAATTGACCTTATGATGGAGTTTAAGAGCTATTCAACTTTAATGGGTTGCACCACGCAAATAAGTTCCAACGTAACAATAAGTTATATCTTAAAATTTACAACACTGCAGCACTGGGTGTAAGCCCATCATGTCATTTGTTAATTTGTTTATCTCATTTAAATTGCAGGTACTTTTAATTTGACACTGTATGAATTGAGAAGAGTTGCATATGTGACAATACACGTTATTTAAATAATTTTTTATGATATTTGAATCCTGTTTGTAATGGTAAGCCTAGAACAGAAGGCGAAATATTACCGGAACACTAATTTAACAAAATAACGTCAATATTTAAAATTAAGTGTAATTTTATTCCATACAACATAAAAACAACTGTGTGGGGTTATGTTTCCGCATACACCAAGAACATGCCGTTCTGTGACTTGCTTCCGATATCATACAATGGTGATATTGATTGGTTGCCAATAGTGACAACGTCATTTAATAGCTACTAGCTACCGTGCAACTTAGCTAGTGATGGTGTAACTGGAATAAAATGCAACTCTAGTTTTAAACTAGTAGGTTTAATCGTAAGGTTTAAGACATGACTTACACCAAACCTTGCGATCAAACTTACACTTAACTGGTGCAACCAGCTGCTGAATGCTGCAGGAGGTTCCATTCACTTTGAATGGTTCGGAGGTCAGTTATTTCTGTATAATGACCGCTGTTAATGGCAACAGGTTTTTGGCTTCAGATTCACATCTGCATATCATTCCATGAGTAGAGATCATTCATCAGTATCGCAGTGGAACCTCGTTGACCATGAAAGGACATCAGCTGTGTACTAAAGAATGTTTCAAGTTCAAGTCACGTTGCGAACTATTTGTTTATCTGCAGAAGCCATGAAAACAGTAACAGATTAAATTTAAAAGACGTTTCAGTGAAATTTTTACTTGTCGTAAAAATACTTTGGCAAGTAGCTGTATAATAAGCAGGATAATGTATTGTCTGCCAGACATTATAGGAAAGACCAGATCTTCCTATTGGGTTCAGTTTGATGTACTGTATGTCTAATAGTAAATACAAGCGCTAATTTTCTTACAAGAATTTCTCTCAGTTTGTTCTCACAGGAAGTGATACTTGTGATACTCTCCAAAATGGATGATCATCAGACCTCTCTGAAGTGGACAATGCTACGTAACACAGACATCTCCTAAGCAGTCCTCACATAGATCTCCAAAATGGTCATTCTTCTAGATCTAGACCTCTCCAAGCAACTTTTGTTTTGCCCAAGAGGCTCGCGATGAAGACACACACTCACACACTGATCCTCTGCTCCCCTCTCTTCAAATACACACCATCTGCACACAGTGGCGACGCTAACACAGACGTCTGCCTCTACCCCACATGAGGAAAATGTGACAGACTCGGCAGCTTATAAAAATCAGTGCGAGCGACACTCTCAGTGTGTTTTATAGACTTCCAGGAGAAGGCAACGGCCTGCCTACAAGTAAGCTGGCAGATTAGCCCCAATGCTGTGGTTTTTTGTTAAATTCCCCAGCCAGTGCTGATCAAGTTAGTTTGGCCTTCTCAAGTTCTCCACCCCCTTTAAATAGAAATATGTCTCTGTAAACTTGATAGACAATTTTCTCCAAAAAAAAAAATCATACACATGGCTTCTATCAGTCTGCAAATCCTTTACTTGATTAAACCCCTGAAAATATATGGCATGGTATGATATGAATTTCACAATGCTAGGGTCAAGACTGCCCAGATGGTAATAAACTCCAGACTATGTCTGGCATTGAGCTGGCACAGATCTGGCAGGTGCTTCACACCCCTCCGTGGCCCACCCCTATGACATCTGAGCAGAGATTCAGTCATAATTTCAACAAGATAGAATGAAGGGTCCCTTGACTGATTAGCAAAGAACAGTCTCAGACAAAAGCAGATACAAATCAATGTTTGTGATGACCCTGTAAACTCAGTTTAAAGCTCTGAATGTGTATATTCTGAGAGACATCTCTGATGCGGATTAGGGGGCACATTACTTTTTGAGCCTATTAACTGTGTGTGATTTGTCTGTCCTCTTCACAAAGACACACATATGTGCCATGAAACAGCACCATGTTTTAGGAGAGCTCCAGCAACATGACGTGATTTTTTATTATTTATGAAGTGATCATTTCAATCAGGTCAATATGGAATATGCCTCTGGATTGTCCCCCCCAAATAAAAAGGTGCCCCCTGGTCACGTAATGTTGTCCTGGGTAAGCCCTCAGTTGTTCCCTACGGCCTTCTCGTCAGCATTTTAAGCAATGTATGCGACTCTTAATGGATAACTTTGTGTTATTGGTTTTATAAAAGGCTCAAAAATGACCCAAAGGGCCTCTTAAGGCTGCAGACCCGACTGGGCAAGGAGAGATTTATGCCTGCGCCAAGTATGGAGAGCAGATTCCACTTATAGCCACATGCGCACACACACACACACACACACACACACATACACACACAAAAGCTGAGACAGAGAGACAAACATGCATCGGGGGGCATTTACGTCCCTCTGCCCTTATTGTCTTCATCTCACTGATGCATGGCCCATCAATTCCTCCTCCATCTCACTTCTTGCACCCCCAAGATTGCTGGGGAAGGGTCGATGTGCATCTCACAGTGGGGGTCTATGTTTTTACACCCCCCGACACCCCCCAACACACACACACGCACATGCACAGCCGACTGAATTGCCTCTCTCAGGGGAGCACTCTCAGACTCCTCCTCCAGAGGGTCCCACCACCCCCAACCTAATTTATAAGAGAGATAAAATGCTTTGTTGAGTTGTGCTGTTGTTGCTGCACACTAGACTACACCATCTGCCTACCTGCCTGCCTGTCTGTCTGTCTGTCAGTGTGTCGGTCTGTCTGCCCGTCTGTCTGTCTGTGTGTCTGCCACAGACTTTTAGCACAGCCCCCCAGACCCAGCATGGCTTGGCCTCTCCATAGCGTCCTTGCAAGTGATACCAGTTTAACAGACAGACACTATTCTCTTAGAAGAGGCTTTGATCCAGAGAAATACCTTGCAAAAGATAAAACATTTGGAGCTGTAATGGTTTCTGAGGTGCAATGTCTGTGTGTGTGTGTGTGTGTGTGTGTGTTTGTGTGTGTGTGAGAGAGCGCTTTTGGGTGTTATTTGCCATGCTTTTTAATATTTCTGCTTCTCAGCTGTGAACTGCCTGAGCACAGATGTGTGCCGGCGCACTTTTGGATGCCGGTTTGATTTGTGCCCGTCCGACTCTCCGTTGCGGTTCCCATTTTGGACGGCCTGTTGTGGAAAAATGGTGCGCATCGACCTGCATTTGCGTCACCACCACCACCAAAAAAAAAAAAAAAAAAATCTCAAGATGGCGTTTTCCCTGCGCGTCAGCTCAGCTCAGCTCAGTGTGACCCCTCAGTTCTAACCCTGTGACAACAAACACACCAGAAGTCCCACTGTTCATGAGCACCCCTGTTGACACTTTTACATGGATGTTGATGCTTCACTGCTGGGAGCCATGCCAGATATGCAACACACAGACAGACAGACAGACAAGTGTTCGTGTTCACAACTCATCCTGATCAAACACAGCCTGAGGATCCATGGCATTCCAACATCCCCCGCTCTTGCCCCACACCCCCTCCTCCCAACCTCTGCTTGAGGGGCTGCCCAGAGGAACCATGAATGAATCATGGATATTAATTGATGTTTAAAACTAATTCCATATGTTTGAGTGTAACCCTAGCTCAGGGGCTGAGTTTAATGTCGTGATCAGAGCGATCCAGCAGACATAAATTCGCCCAGCTCCATGTCATGTAATATAATCTCTCTAAGTCCAAGCTCTGCACTCTTACGCTGCTTCAATAATTGCCATAGTTTCCATACAGTAGTTGAGTTTTCGCCTGTAAACTTCCATGTTGATTATTTTATTGGAGACGAGACTGCATAATGTCAGTATTTTTTGGATGTTGGGGGTTCAAGGGGTATGCTTAGTCTGATTTAAACTGGCAGGCATCAAATAGATTTCTCTAAATCATACACAACTTTTAAAGAAGATGCAATCTCGGTTTTTTACTAATATGAGCTCTACTAAAGAAACAAACAAACCCACAGTCATCCTTGGCCTTATCTCTGACTGGATCTAAACATAGGTTCCCATCTTGTTACCATGGGCATCTAATCAATGGTAATGAGTGGTCACTTTTCATTGGCTGATGGCCTGAAGAGACATGGAGAGTGTGAGTTGAGTGTGAGCCATCAAGGAGAGAGAAATGATTCTGGTTCACTGCAGGTGGGTTGCCAGTAGCACATTCGTCAGATCATCACCTCTAGAAATGTTGCAGCAAAAGTGATGGTACATTAGTCCTGATATCCCAGTGTTCCTCCTAAGGCCTAAGCCCTGAACCCTCCATAACTGGCTGATTCATGAAGTGTTAGAGTTCAGAGTTAGGGACGATACTGGAATACAACCATTCACTTCAGTTGCTAAAGACCTGCTGTGATTATGACAAAGGGCAATTTGCTGACAGGATACTACATTTGGCATTCACACCAGCTTTCAGTATGTTTCTCTTGTGGTTCACTCTAGTTTTCAATAGATTTTTCGTCTCGGGTTTGGATGACATCTGATGCATGAGAAGTTGTCAGTACAAAAGAGGGAGCAATATCAAGGAGCTCAAGAAATTAAAACACCAGACATGACTATAGCTAAGAAGTGTGTGTGTGTGTGTGTGTGATGGCAAAAACACTTGAGTAGTTTTGCTCTGGCATGAGTTGCTCGTCTAACGGCTCATCTCCGAGACGCTAAAACGTTGAAAAACCGCACATTACCCTGGCGACCACACTCTTCGCCTCGGCTCATTTCATTACTCACTTTCCCCTCCTTCTCTTCTCTTTCTCCTCTCGTTCTCCTCACTCTGCTGCCTCAGACATCAGCAACTTGTGGTGCTCATGCTCGTCATCCCATCCCTGCTGGAAGTGTTTAGGAGGCCATCTTCTAAGAGGACCTGCATCCATAATGTCGTCAGGTCCAAAGCCACGATGGGAATGATCAGAAGAAAACTCACACATTGGGCTTTATTATACGTTTATTATATGTTTATTATACGTTACAGGTCACAACATTGTCCTGTATTTTATCTTCATTCATTCTGTTTTTATTCTCTCTTGGCATCTTTCTGTCTCTGACAGTCATATACCGTAGATTGTATACATTAGACATACACACACACACACACACACACACACACACACACACACAGTATATCTTTCTGTCTCTGACAGATGCCCTGTCTGCCTTTGCACAGGGTTCATTATAATGGACTCCACCACAACAACAAGGAGGCAAAGAGTCATTATAAACCTGCTACGAGAAATGAACTTGTGGGATACAAATGAATGAACACCACTTTGATAGCAGTGTGTGATGTGTACTGATGAACGCGTGGTGGTGGTCATAAGAATGAACTTTAGATGACTTTAGAAGACATGTACAGTTTCTGCGGATGAGCCTTTGGGATAAGCAAGTAAATAAACAGGGCCAATGTGTCATTTGCACAAGGGAAGGCATCCTGCAACAAAGAAACCCAAACTCTCTTGCATGCTATAACTTTGGTGTGCTGTGCTGTGGTGAGCCCATCCCCTCTCTCTCCCTCCTTGTTCTATCTGCTGGTAGTGGGATGTTCACCTCCTGAGGGGTGACTCTCCTGGTTCCTCCTGATGGCTTTTCCAGTGTGGCTCCGGACAGAGAGAGACACAGGCACCTCCCCTCTCGTGAGCTCCGTGTTTGAGTTGGCTCGCCTCCCTACTGGCTCGCCTTCCTTCCCCTCTCTTCCCCCCACCTCCCACATGGGGGAAACCAAACAGAACAAAGCACTTAATAGGAAAAGATGGAGTGGTAAAAAGACATCAAGAAAACAAGAGAGAGAGAGAGAAGGGGGGGATGGAAAAAAGAAGTTTTTGAGAGAGCATGTACTGGGCCATGTGGGCCTCTCTGAGCGTCTGAGGGACTGTGGAGAGCGTGAATGATGCGTTTTAAAAGCTGCTTATGGGGAAAACTTCATAAAGAGCCATCCCCCGGGGGCTCCTCCTGAAGTGCGACGCGGCGCTACACACAACAGTGCGCACACACACCGCTGCGCTGCATGGCGGCCTGCCGCCTCAAATGGCCCTTCAGTGCCATGAGCTTTATGGGGAGGGACGGCCCTGCCGGCTGGGATTTACCACGGAGAGATAGATAAACTATTTGTGTGAAAGTTGCTGTTTTATGGGGGCCCAGTGAAAGCCAAAAGGAGGGAGTGTGTGTGTGTGTGTGTGTTTGTGTGTTGGGTGTCAGATCTCCTTGACACACTGGCAGTAACGAGGGGAGGACAGCTGTGAGTTCAGATTAAAGATTTTTCATTCCCGTTTCCCAGAGTCCTCGGCGCCTTTGCTGCCTGATTGTCCGACGCGAGTGGCCATCCTACTGAGACCTGGGGAGAGAGCAGCTGCAATCACGCAAGGGGGGAGGTAGAGAAAGACAGAATCATATGTGGAGAGACAAGAGAGCTACACTGAACATACAGACAGAGAGAGAGAGAGAGAGACAGAATCATATGTGGAGAGACAAGAGAGCTACATTGAACATACAGACAGAGAGAGAGAGAGAGACAGAATCATATGTGGAGAGACAAGAGAGCTACACTGAACATACAGACAGAGAGAGAGAGAGAGACAGAATCATATGTGGAGAGACAAGAGAGCTATACTGAACATACAGACAGAGAGAGAGAGAGAGACAGAATCATATGTGGAGAGACAAGAGAGCTATACTGAACATACAGACAGAGAGAGAGAGAGACAGAATCATATGTGGAGAGACAAGAGAGCTATACTGAACATACAGACAGAGAGAGAGAGACAGAATCATAGTGGAGAGACAAAGAGCTATACTGAACATACAGACAGAGAAGAGAGAGACAGAATCATATGTGGAGAGACAAGAGAGCTAACTGAACATACAGACAGAGAGAGAGAGAGACAGAATCATATGTGGAAGACAAGAGAGTACACTGAACATACAGACAGAGAGAGAGAGAGAGAGAGAGAATCATGTGGAGAGATGTCCAGGCAGAGAGAGGAAGACTGAAAGTATAAAATATGAGAAAGAATGGGGGAGTGGGAGGGACAAAGAGAATGATATAGAGAGGAAAAAGGATGACAAAAAGAGTGAAGGATGGGGGGTTGTGATTGATAGAGATGGAAATGGAGAGAGAGCATGGGATACCTAAGAAAGGAAGACAAAAAAGTCCCTGTCTGCTTGCAACTAATTCCAGACTTCCATAGAAAGTCCCAAACTAGGGAACACAACACAGTGAGAGAGGAAGAAAGGAGGAGGATGGGGTTCAGTGAAAACAAGAAGAGATGAAGAAAAGGGAGAGAGAGAATGGAAGTAGGAGAGGATTGAGAGCAGTGTGTAATAGCATCACAGCTGAATTGGATCAGGATTTTTGTACTGTGGAGAATGCTTTCATCAAAATGGCTGCCACACTTTGATGAGTGTTAGCATGCTACTAATGTGCTAAAGCCAGGGACACTAGTTCACGTGCATCCATCATATTTACATATGTTCTGTCCTGGGGCCCGAATAACACAGTCCCTAGCAGAGGTGAAAGAAAATAACGGGAACCGTGCAATTGAAACATTTTGCACCATAAATAAGAAAACCCTGTCCTGAAACAAGATTTTTTGGCAAGTGCTATTAATGTGATATTTATCTCTACGGCTCAATTCCCCGAGTGGTTCATCGAGCCACAGTTTGGTGCATCTATCAGAGCTGGGGCTCAGAGGCAGGAAACCCCACTGGGCATTTTTCACTGAGCGTGTCTCTCCCCCGACATGTGCCTCCACTGGCTCAGGGAACGCAATCGTGCAACAAAATAATCACCAGCGATTCATCAGGAAAACATTTCATCAGAATCACCAGGACTGTGGGGGATGCCAGAGCATTTACTACAATGCAGATATTACTGCTCGCATTTGTCTGAATTAGGGTCTACACCAGAAATGTTATTCAAAGACTGATTTACTGATTTCAGGGCCAAAAAAAAAAAAAAAACGTCGGTAAATTCAGTCCTAGCTATTCACATCTGATAATGGTGAAATGATTAACATGGAAAGAAACAGTAAAACTTGCTGGCTTCAGAAGATCATGCATAATTGTCATGGTGTATATTTTGTTACTGTTCATAATCTTGAATGTAAGCAGGAAGACAATTTTGGACAAATTTTGACAATCATACATAAGGGCATAAATAATGAACGACACGCTGTGCGTATATTGTGAATAAGCTATGCTTAAGGTGCGAATGCGGAGGGGCCTTTGCACCTCGATAAGTGCATTATTCTTAGATATATAGAGTTCATTATCCCGCTTGTACCACCGTTGCCATGTCTGCGCTATGTAATTTTGCTAACAATTTACATGTTTTGATAGCTAACATCGGCTCGTTTGCAGAACTACTTCTTTTTGCCACACATCGATTCAATCAAAACTCACTGGGATAAGCTGCTGTTACTATTTCTAAATGGATGGCTGTTAAAAAAGTTAAGAAAGTTAATGAAAAGCGGGTCATTAATTTGTTTTGTTGTTGTCATCATACCCAGGGATTCTATTGTAAATTGGTTGTAGAATCACTATTTCCCATATGCCTAAATGCAGTGTAACAAACTTAAAAACCATCTCGGTCACGAGATACAGTGTTGCTGTGCTGTGAACGTTGCTCAGGCCGCTAAATTGTAACCCTGTGTTAACGTGACAGTTCATTTCAACTTCACAGCGAGTTGGGCGTACTGATATGCAAGTGTGATACGGCCAGAACAGTGGAACTACTTCATACGTGTGTGGTTATCAGAAAATAATGCACATTCTAAATAGCGCATCACAACAGGAAATGTGATCAATGTGATCAAACAGTAGTATAACATGTTCTATTGTTAGCAGTTCAAAATGTTTAAACACATGAGGAGAACTGTCATGACAGCAGTGGTATCAATGCTTCATCTCCTCTCTCTCTCTCTCCCCCTCTCTCTCTCTCTCTCTGTGTCACTTATTGTGAGATGTTGAAGTGGTCTCAGATGAAATAAGGTTCTGATCCACATTTGGGCTTCAATTTTGAATGTATTGATCAGTGCATTAACCTTGTGTGCGTGTATGTGTGTGTGTATGTGTGTCTGTCTTCATGTTTGTGCACACACCAGCAGAATTCACAAACTCCCCCTTAACCTGCCATTGCACCTGAGCAGTTAGTGATATTGTCTAAATGTCATCAGCGGCCGTGTGCAGCGTCGGCTGCAGAGCGATGCGTTTCTGCCCTCCCAGCGGAGTCTCTGGAAGCCGTCAGAGGCTGTGCTAGCTGCCATATTTCCCTCCATCTCCCATTGACCTTTTCATCACGCCGCCTGACATCACCTCTAATGGCTGCCAGTGCTCTTAATTATCGCAATGATCCCGGCGGCACATCAGAAAACTATTTAATCAATAGAGAATGTCAGCTGTAATTCCTAGATGAATACAAAACAGAGGGCGGAGTGTGCACTTACTGTGAGTATTGTTTTGTCTGCATATATTTGTCCATGCACGTGTGTGTGTGTGCGTGCGTGTGTGTGTGTGTGTGTGCCTTTGCCTATGTCTTTGCATGGTGTAGTTTAACCCTTAGGTATCTTCTCAAGCTGCACTAATTACAGCATTTATTATATTATACAGCATTTTGTTCACTTTATCATGTGTGTGTGTGTGTGTGTGTGTGTGTGTGTATGTGTGCATGCATGCATGTGTGTGTGTGTGTGTTGCTGTTTATGTTTATATGTCTGTGTGTGTGTGTGTGTGTGTGTGTGTATGTGTGCAGGCATGCATGTGTGTGTGTGTTGCTGTTTATGTTTATGTGTGTGTGTGTGTGTGTATATGCTCATCCCATCAGCATGAGAAACCTCAGTCAGTACAACTGTGCATGTGTATGTGTGTGTGAATATTTCCTAGGTTAATGCAATCCAGTGGTGTGTAGTCATTTTCCCAAGCCTCACTAAAGTGACTGCCTTATGATGATGTTGACTGTAAGCATTGCCTCTCTCTCTGTGTGGCTCGCTCCAGGTGTTGTGAATAGTGCATATGTCACTGAATGTCTGTGTCTGTGTGTGCATGTGTGTGTGTGTGTGTGTGTGTGTGTGTGTGTGTGTGTGTGCGCGTGTGTGTGTGTGTGTGTGTGTCTGTGTGTGTGTGTGTGTGTGTGTGTGTGTGTGTGTTTTGATTACTGTAGGAAGGGTTGGCTGATTTTGGAGGCAGGATATTGATGACTGGAGGATCCTTTGAAGGAGGGGTTTTCCCACCGCCCCCTCCTCCCCCCCAACACCACCCCTCACTCCCACCCAATCCCCAACCGCCTTCAAAGAATCCCATGAGAATTGCACTCTGGGTAGTAGCTCTGGGTTGCCCCTGTCACGCTCGCTTCCTGTTTGCTCACGCCCATCAGGGAACTTCAGCTCTTGGCACTACAGGGATCCTTTACCTGACAGTGATGAGTGGGTTTCCAAGGAGACACATCAACAGGTCTGACACAACACAACTACCACAGACTCAATGTAACTGTGCCTTGGCCATTGGGGATGGTGCCAACTGTCTGTCTGTCCGTCTGTGTGTGTGTGTGTGTGTGTGTGTGTGTGTTTGTGTGTGTGCAAGATAGAGAGAACATGTGGTGTGTTTTTCTTGCATTTGAGGTCCTCAGTGTTTGCGGGGGGACACAAAAAAATGTCTCCGCCTTCAGACGCTAGCTGTAGGGGCCACAGCCATGAGAAGCAGAGTTTAACGTTTTCCCAAAGCTTTGTTGGAGGCCCCCGAAAAACCCAGTCTAGACATGCTGTTGGAGGAAGAAAAAGGACCAAGAAATGAGTGGATTAGCCAAGCAGGAAAGACTAAGCTGCGCGCTACTTTGTTGGGCTTAGCATGCATGTCAGTGTCAATGACGCTTGAAAGTCTCCTGGAGCCAGGCTGATATTTAAAGGTTTACGTCAGGCAGTGGGGCGTAATTACCTGCGTTCCACCGCTGGGCAGGTATGGAGGGTGTGTCCAGGAGACGCTTCCTGTGCGGATGAGAAGCAAACAAAGAGACCACCAGCGGAGCGGGCCTGGGTGAGCCGTGAGTCAGAAGCGCAGAACCAAGCAAGGCAGGAAAATGCCTGACTGTCATCACACGGTGACAAAGAGGTCTGTGTTGTCATGTCAAGACTGCAAAACAGCAGAAGCTGGGTATCTGGTGCAATACCAACAGCAAATCAATCAAATATATTTTAGGGCACAACATCAGCTGCCATAGTCCAGATCCTTGTCTGTGATGTTCTGACCTGCGCAAACTTGTCCTTTAAACTGAATTGATTAGTATCCCACTCGTGGCATGGAAATGTGACTTTTCAGAAGATTTGGGTCTGTTATCTGAAAGTCCTTTGTCTGTCCACTGGAGTGATGACTCTGCATTTCCATACTTTTTTTGGCAGCTTGTCAAAGGGCTTTGGAAGTCACTTTGAGACCTGCTTGAAGGAGGCATTTATTAATATCTCATTTGTAATGACATGACAGCCCCGAGCTTTGCATTTATCTTATTCAAATACCACCACCAACAACAAAAAAATAAAAAATATAGTAATCAAAAATGTGTTCAGCAAGTTTAGTTTCCTACAACTCTTAGTCAATATAGCTTGATTTACTTAATCACAGCTTTCAGTTCAAAGTCAAATTTTAGTGGATGAAAGGCACACAGTACAGGAATTCTTTGACATGTCTATACACTGATGACTACTATATATATATATGTTCAAATATACCATATGAGATAGTCATGTAAGTACTGAGGCATGCAGACCTATCCTATAGGAAAGAGCCCAACACTAAAATCCTTGGTAATATTCAATAGTATTATATTGGGAAATTACTACAACACAAGAATTGGCATGTTTGCAGGCTTTCTTTATTGTTGCTGGTATGTGCAGAGTCTTTGTCTTTTGTGTTTAATATACTTTGCCCAATAGTCCAAAAACTCTTAGACACCGCTTCAGACAACACATTGCTGGGCATGCGCATATATTCGGTAGCGTGACTAGAGATGAAGGGCGCTTGCTGGGTAGAAACGACCTCAGGGTAGCAGCCAACCCCTGCAAATCCACCTTATTTTCTGTGGGAGAGCGCCTGGCCCGGCCACAGAGGACATCCTCGATGGTGAACTGGCGTGGTAACCCCTTGTCGTCCTCGAGCCAAACCCCCAGAAATAGTTTGTTTTTTCTGCCTGGGCCTGATTAGCAAAGGCAACAATCTGCATGCATGCAACATTTTGAAACTTTCTTAACCTTAAGAACATAAGAGAGGCTTCCATGGGCCCTTCGCCGCCACGGCACAGGGTGAGAGAGAGGGCGGTGTTTGGAGAAGCACATTAAATGTTAGTTTACCCCGTCCAGTTATTTTTAAGCCTTTATTGACCACAGATGTCGGCCGTCAGCCCCGGTCACAGAGACGTTGGGAGATTACTTTCACTTTATCACATTATCACAATGACATGAGAGTCTCGGCACCTTCATGAGGGGGAGGGGGAGAAAAAAAGAGAAAGAAAACAATAAATGTCTGAAATGAAAGTAAAAGAAGTGATGTGGAGAGAGCTGAGGAAGAAAAGAGAGACGGATGTGACATTGAGTACTCAGAGAAGGTAAAGGGCGATGAGGTTGGGAAGGGGGAGTGAGGGGGGGTCCTGGGATTATCTGTGTTTGTTATTTTCGGTGTCATCAAACAAATGAAATTTCCTTGTTTTTATCTGGCATTTTGGGGAATATCCCTCGAGCTATTTCTGTTCTATGCACGTCAAGAAAAAAAACACAATCGGGAGAACTGGCTCACAGAATAATTCATCCAGTTTTCATGGAACATTCCAGCAAACTTTAAACTGAACCACCACACAACAAATAGACTCCAATCCATTATGTATACCACCAAACTCAACTCTCCCACCCCCCAAGCCCAGAATCTATTCCCCCAACATTGGATCTGTCAAAGTGGCTCGGCTTTGACCCGGTGGACCCTGGGTGTGGTGGTCGCTCCATTCATCACCAGTTTGTGGTTGCTCAAGGCAGGTCAGGCTATGCCGGACTGGGTCCGAATGGGTGCTGGTAGTCGGGTCAGCGCTGGATGCAGGGGAGGCAGTGGTCTGGCACTGACATGCCACTTGGTTACTGCACCGTGCCTCGGGTTGGTGCACATCAAAGGCAGAGCACATCTGGAGTTGGGCGTTTGCACAGGGCCAGGTGAAGTTGGTAGAAATGACAAATTTTGCTGATGGCATGGGGGTGATCAGCAGGGTTGGGGTAAAAGTGTGTGTGTGTGCATGCATGTGTATGTGGGGGGTCAAAATGATAGATCGGCATCTATGTAAAATGATGATGAAGCACTGGAAACAAGGAAATCAGGAAATCTGTCTTGTTTCTTTCTTAGGGGTGTTTGTAAATTAGTGCTTTGCCTTTATCAAGTCATGACAACACTCATCCCCTCATTCTCATTCACCTCTATGTGGTTGGGTTGCCTTCCTCACCATATGGTTGAGTTCCACAATCTGGACTTAATAAAACAGCTATAAGGTGCTTATTAACTTCACAATGGAAAAGAAGAGAGGTCATTTATCTTCTGTTTTTCTTGAAAAACATTTTAGTTCATACAAAAGACATTTTTGTAGTCTATACATTATTCAGGAAAGCAAAAAGAGTAGAATCTCATAACATTCAAACACATGTTGTTACAACTGCTTCTAACTCAAGGGCTGTTCCCCCCCGGTTTAGTATGCCCTAGTCAGTCATGAGGGCTCTTTCTTCCAGATTACAAAAAAGTAATGTAAGGCAGAAAATCCAAATGAGGTCCATTTGTAATGAATTTACAGAAATATATTAATATAATTTTGACAGACTTTATTATCAGTCCAACTCCAATTGGATTGTTTTGGATTGATTTGTTTTTACTTGATAATAACATTCAAATTGCAGTTTGAGGTTACCTGGAAATGATTACAAAAACAAATGAACAACTGAACTCTTCAAATGCAAACGCCAATTCCAGTATATCTGGACCTGCATCTCATCAATTTCTGATTGGATGTTTCAACACAGTGCTCTGCTATGACTCTGCTATGACTTAGTTGAAAACTAAATAATTGAGCCATTTGTTCAACAATGCAGTTTGGTGGTATTTCACTATATCATTCAGGACTACTTCTCTGTTAGAAGGACTTGCCATATGCCTTCATGTTGACAATAATCCAGTTTTGCGGCTTATGTGAGTTTGTGATGCCAGGACATCTTCAGACTAACTGTGCCAGGTGTCTCATCTCAGTGTCAAAAGCTGTTACCAAAGAGAAGCCTTGTAGGAATAGCATGAATAGGAGTTAGATGAGGGAAGGGCAGCAGGAAAAGCAGTCTCACTCTTTTCTTCTTTGAGTATTTATTGGATTTAGCCTGAACTTTGTATCATTATGACAATCTTTTACTCCACCAATCACAAAACACATGCTAAAACACACACAAACACACACACACACACACTAAACAAGCTATTACCCAAAAAAGAAGACTGTGAGAGCATGGTCATACACCTGATCATTAACTTATCACAACACTAACTTCAATAACAATTCTCTTTTGCTCTCTACTGTCAAACATTAATTTGCAAATCAAGTCTGATGTTGAAACCTTTCATGTTATTCCAAACAAGACTGTTTGAGCTTCAAATACATTAGGCAAGGTTTGTGGAGATATTACAGAAATATTTGCTGTGCAGTGGCACCCTGCAAGTAAGAATGTCTTTACTAATTAAAGTCAAATAAGACATAAGAATAAACAGAGCAGAACAGAATAGATAAGACCAACATTTCAATATGTCAAGCAGAAGTGATGGTCTTTTATTTATTATTTTATGTGTCCAAGAAACATAATATAGTTCTTTAACTTTAAAATAATAGTAAAACTTTTTTTTGTTTTGGACTGAACGTGAACAAGGGGAAATCCTACACTGTACTATCAGAGATGAAGAGGGCCTTGCACTGTCCTGTGCTATAATGTATGTTTCATCAGATGAACATTTTCAGATTTCCAAATTCAAATAACCAAACAACAAAATTCAGTTTATCTATATTTATGCTAGAGCCCCCCCTGTCCATGGCTGGTGCATCCTGTGAAACAAACAGTAGCTGTCTTTCAGGCCTGTTTTGTTATTATTGAGGACACAGTGATCATGGCCTCAAAGTTTTTACTGCAGGTTTAGGCCATTCCATTGTAGAATCTTGACTAAGATCAATGTGTTGATGCAGTGTGATATAAAATGCATTTTAAACACGCAGTTATCAACTTGTAAGGGCGTTTGAGCAGTCTCAAGCCTTATTTACATGTATCTAGATATTATATATTATATTATATTTATATTATATTATAAACAGATATTTTTCATCTGTTTCTTTTTTTTTTATTGCGTTTACATGAATCCCCAGAATCCAGCGTTTTGAATAACATCCACTTTGTAGAGTGTTTTTATCCATTTATCCATTTGAGGTGGTTAAAACTCTGTTTACCTGTAAACAAAAGACCCAAATGGATAAAAAAAAATATTTATAAAAATAAGTTTCAAAATGTTTATAAAAATATCTAGATACGTGTAAACAGGACCTTAGATCGCATGAGGCTTTTAAAATAATAGCACAACAGTTGGAGTTCAATGAGTGGCCTCTCATAATATCCAAACATATGCCAAATTATTTGGACATGCTGGAAAACTTCTGTTACAACTGATTCCAGCTCAGCCCTGTAGGCTTCCCCTGCTGGATTACATACAAAGACCTATATGTACAGCAGAAAATGAAAATGTAAACACCAATCGCACCCACCTGGACCTGAATGTCATGAATTTCTGATTTGATGTCAGATTTTGAGTGAGTGTTCATTAAAATGACTATTAAAACAACAATAAACAATGCTTTGTTGTAATTTTATTGATTTCTTGATTCCATCTTTTGAAGAAAGGATATCACAAAAGGTAGCTGTTGTCAGCTTTTCTCCATTTTCCTCCAGTTGCTGATCCAACTTGTTATGACACAGAAGCATGTGTTCTAGTTTCCCTTCTAGCTGCCCACTAAGATCTGAATAGGGATCTTTATAGTAGCCAATGTCTCAGTAAATTATTTGGAAACAGCCAACTAGATTTGATGTCCTGGTTAAGAAAACCTAATAATTACCCACCAAGACATTTACACTGACGTCAGGTGATGAGAATGGGCTCCATCACTTCAACAACCCTGACCATCAACACAAGTGCTCCTCAGGGTTGTGTCCTGAGCCTTCTCCTTTACTCCCTGTACACTCATGACTGTGAAGCTATGTGTAGCTCTAATATGGTCATTAAGTTTGCTGATGACACCACTGCAATTGGCCTGATTACCAACAATGATGAGACAGCCTACGGAGAGAAGACAACAACTTAACACAGTGGACACAAGGAGCTGATAATAAACTTCAGGAAGAAAGGAGATCAACTGGACCCCATTATCATCAATAGTTCTACAGTGAAAAGGTTAACATCACTGCAGACCTGACCTAGGATAGCCACATAGACCAGATTGTTAAAAGAGCTTAGCAACATCTCTTCCACCTCAGACTAAGGAATTTGGTATGCAAACAAAGTTCCTAAAGGCCTTTTATAGAGGCACCACAGAGAGCATCCTGACCAGAAGCATCACTGTATGGTTTGAAATTTGTTCTGCTACCAAACAAAAGGCACTGCAAAGAGTCGTTTACACAGCACAAAGCATCTGTGGATGTGATCTGCCCTAGTCATGGACTGTTTCAGCTGCTACTATTTGGCAAGTAATATCATAGTCTTTAGGCTCGGACCACCAGACTCCAGAACAGTTTTTTCCACCAAGTGACAAGGCTTATGAACACTGAAACAATGACAGCCTAAGCCTGTGCCTGTCAGTCTTTTCACTATAACACTTTCTGTCTTTTTTTTCCACTCACACACACACACACACACACACACATACTGTTTATGCATTATTTATCTTTGAGGAGCAAAAACACAACGATTTCACTTTCGTATACTAGTATAATGAGATGTAATAAAGAGTATCTTAAGTTTTGAATCTTGAACCTGCTGATAAACCTTCCTGATGGGCCTGCCAATGAAGCTTATGCTTCATACGTCTTCACTGACAACCCAAACCTTGAGTGGAAGTGCCTTGAGGGGCCTCTCCCTGACAACGCAGTGGGAATTTTGAATGACTACAGCAAGTGTCAAGAATATGTGTGCAAACATTTTTTTTCATGTGGGAGTGGATTCTGACTCAGTGGATTTGGTGGTTACTGTATCTACCCATCCTATCCTGACTTGGCAGAGAGTAGATTCTTCTATGTGTTTGTTAATAAAGATGACTTTGAATTTTTAATGTGGAAGTCAAGATCCTATAGCCAGGCTAGCGCCACTTTGTACTTTGTACCTCAATTAGCTCCACCACTGGTCAGGGAGCCGTGTGCTTGAGGTCACAGCATCTGTGAGCTAGGAAGGACCAATCAGCGAACAGAGGAAGGGCTGAAATCGATAATGTTGAATTCAAATGGTGCGTTCCAGCAAGTAACATACATCAAGACCAAACACTAGCGATTGGTTGAGGCAAAAAGTATCTGCCCAACGCAGAGTGAACTCATGCCAATGGATATGTTTCAGATGCTTTGCACGAGGTGAAACAATGTGGCTATGGGAGGCTAGGGATTCTATGGGTTAGTTGAGGAGACCACTATCAGAAACAATGTGGCTATGGGAGGCTAGGGATTCTATGGGTTAGTTGAGGAGACACTATCAGAACAATGTGGCTATGGAGCTAGGATTCTATGGGTTAGTTGAGGAGACCACTATCAGAAACAATGTGGCTATGGGAGGCTAGGGATTCTATGGGTTAGTTGAGGAGACCACTATCAGAAACATGTGGCTATGGGAGGCTAGGGATTCTATGGGTTAGTTGAGGAGACCACTATCAGAAACAATGTGGCTATGGAGGCTAGGGATTCTATGGGTTAGTTGAGGAGACCACTATCAGAAACAATGTGGCTATGGGAGGCTAGGGATTCTATGGGTTAGTTGAGGAGACCACTATCAGGACATGTGTGGATTCATCTAAGGAGGCAAATAGGTTTGGATAAAATCTTCCTTGGGTAAAATCTTCTGATCATTACGGGTAGAGTGGATAATATAGACAATGCCATGAAACTTTGATAATCAACACAGTCAAAGATGTGCAGTATGTCATTGATGTGTGTCTTAGGCATGTCCTCATGTCAGCATGCCCCTGTCTATTTAATGCAGTGCTGCGTTCTCTGGATACTGGTAGCATAGAAGCATAGATCCCTGAAAGAAATCTGAAATTCAAGTTTGTTGGGGTGGTGACTGTTTCAGAGGAGAGACTTTACTCACTTATGTCAATCTATTATTCTGAAATGCTTATGAGGTTGTTGGACTCATGGATTCTGTGTTCTTTATTGTTTTATATTTTGTCAAAAAGGTTGCAGCTGTTAACACATTCTGTACTGGGCTGAATGTTCTAAAAACTTTGACAAAGAGTTGTGTATGGGCCATATTTTCATGTACTTTTTCTTTGTATCTGATTAAACACAAAGTGTAATCCAACACATGCTTGTCTTCCTAAAAACAGTGAATCTTACAAGCATGATACAGGCCAACCTTACAAACATAAGAGCAACCAATTACGGTAATACGCTGGACAGTGGGAGACTGGCAAGATATGTAAAACTGGTTCCATGGGGCTTACCTAGCTCTAGACTAGCCACAGCACACTCATCCACTTCAAATTTTCTCATTTATTTTCCTATACAGACAGCACTCTGTGACATCAAACAACATGGTTATGGATTGAATCACACTAGATTTCTTGTATAATGACTGCTTCGCTTCATGTCAGGGTCCTGTTTGTGCAGTCAGAACTTATTTTCCTGTAATAACCAGTGGACAATATTATTCCTTACATAAGGAGCTATAGGACTAGTGAATGGAGAAAAGTCTTTGAATGCAGAATTGTATTGTCATGCATTGCACATGTTGAGGAACAGAAAGCTTGAATGTTTTCCAGGTAAATGCGTCATGACTACTTCCTCCTCTGTCAGACGAGGTTCTACCTCTCTGTTCTCCTAATTTCTCTGACTGGTACTGAAAGTAGACCAGCCCTTTGATAGTGATACACCCACTGACACATACGGAACACTCACCTATGGTGCATCATGTCCAGGCTTCCAGAATCATCATTTTGTTTGGTTGATTTGCCTGTTTTTGTTTGCCTTCCTCTCATAATGATGGGTGCAATCATATGTCAGTGTTTTAGTGCCTTTCATGGCTGTCTTGTGTCTTCTGTCATTCTCATTCAGTCATCAGGCTTAGGGTCTTCAGTGTGGTTCAGCATAGAGATGATGCTTTAATGGTGTCCTGTGGATGTCCGTGGTGTTTGTTCTTCAGCTGTGTTCAGGCCAGATCTTGCCATCTTTCCCCCATCTGTCTCTCCACTGCTCCCTCTCTCTTTCTCCATCTCTCATCTCTTTATATCTCTCTATCTATCTATCTCTCTTTCTCGCAGCCTGCACTGCTCTCTGCTCCTCTCCTCCTCCTCTCATGTTGAGAAGTCGGATCAGCTAAATCCCACCAAAGCTTCATGTTTATCCAATGTGCACATAATTACTCAAAAGTGTTTCCTCTTAATCCGGATAATTGGCGGCGCGGCGACAGAGCCCCGTGTCGCTGCGTGTGCCGGAGTGCCGCTTGGGCTGGCGACTGGGCCAACCCTTACCACTGGCTGTGAGACACAGGTGAGGATGGGGAAGGATAAAGGTTAGATTAGGTTAGATTAGAGCCTAATCCAGTGCGGTTGAGGCCCTTAATCTGGGAGGATACTGGGATGAGCTCTTAAAAAGGTCTGGATGGGCCAGAGATGGGCAGAAGAAGGGAGAGAGGGAGAGAGAAGAGAAAGAGGGAGAAAGAAAAGAGAGAAAGAAAGGGACAGAGGGAAAAAGAGATGGAGAGAGGATGGGCCAACTGGCGCTGGACTTAAACACGCTTAACGGCATGCACCACACAGCAACGACAGCTGCCATTGCCTCTCTTGTAAGCTGGCCAGAGAGAGAGAATAGATGCAAAAAGAGAAAGAGATCTGACAAGGACTGCATTGATTCAGTGTGTGTGCGTATGCATGCATGTGTGTTGGTTCAGTTGTTCTTTTGTGTATCTACGTGTACGCGTGCGTGTGTGTGTATGTGTGTGTGTGTGTGTGTGTGTGTGTGTATGTGTGTGTGTTTGTTTGTTCTTTTGTGTATCTTTGTGTACGTGTGTGTGTGTGTGTGTGTATCTATGTGCACATATATGTCTGTGAGTGGCCATAAAAATATGATTCTCGACAGTAGTCTTGCTGTAAGATCAACTCACATCTTGGTGTGTGTGTGTGTCTGTGTGTGTGTGAGAGAGAGAGAGAGAAAGAGAGAGAGAGAGAGAGTCTGTGTGTGAGTGGGAAAAAGGGGGGATACAGGAAAAGACAGGAAAAGAGGTATAGAGGAACTGAGAAAAGGAGGGAGAGAGAGAGTGAAAGAGATGCATGTAGAGAAAAAGACTAAGTGGGGAGAGAGAGGGACAGAGAGAGAACAGAGGAAAGGAGGAGAGAAAAACAGCTGGGAGAGAGCACAAAAGAAAGGGGGAGGGAGAGCAAAAGAGGGGCAAAGAGTGAGAGTGGCTGAGAGGGATAGAGAGAAAGAGAGAAAAAAGGGGGGATAGCGAGAAAGACTCAGAGAGAGGAGGGGACTGAGAGAAACAGGCAGAGGGTGAGTTGCTCTTTGCTGTCCTTTCCCCTGACATGTCTTGGGCAGAATTACACATGGTGATCCAGTTCATACTGTTGAGTTTGGGACCTAGTGCACAGGGGCCAGCAGATTAGGGGGGACCTCTATGTTTGCAGACTGTTTATCTGAAGCTAATGCCAGCCGTGAAACATACTCCTGATCAACCACACTGCTGAGATACCTTCATCATACAGATATTCACTCACACAGAGCACACACACACATGCAAACATGGACATGCCCACACACAAAGGAAACACACACGCATGCAAAAACATACACTTACTCAACCACACACATATTACTTCACGTTACTGTGTGAGAGAAAGCTCATACACACATGCACGCACATACACTCACACAAACACACACACACAAATTCACACATTGCCTCATACAAATACACATAAAGGACACCCATACACACACACACACACACACATAAGGGACACCCATACACACACACACACACACACACACACACACAGTCAGACAGACAACCTCTAAACGTCCTCTTAGGTATAATCATTATTATCATGACTGTGACATTCATTGTACGCACGACATGCCATAGAGAACGCAATCTGCTCTCAAAGGCCTAGTAGAGCTGATGGCCATGATTTCACTGTGATGATTTCCTTCTCTGTGTATTTATAGGGGTTCACAGTATCACATCCTAATGATGACCATGCTAATATGGTGATAATTATCTATGTTATTATGCAGAATATTATTATGTTGTCTATGTTGTCTGTCTCATTTAGAAGAGGTATTGTTTACTGTGATGGAGAATGCTGGATGTGTGTGTGTGTGTGTGCTGGGGGGGCAATCATCTGCATAGTTACCAGCCTGCTTTATATGATAATAACTCAATGGGATCAATTGACGCATGTGTTTATTGACATTCCCTGTGGCTTATTGATTGGCGTGGAGATTACCTGGTGCGTGGCTACTCGACTGGTTCATTATGCTGTTGTTAGCGTGGCATTTTAAATGCCAGGGGAGATGTTCACTTAGGACAGACGTGTGCAGCAATCATCTCATATGCATCCTCAGAGCTTCTGACTAGAAGCATTATACACTGACTGGTGATATTACACAAACACACACACACACACAAGCAGAGTGTAATACTGCAGTATACTCAGCTCAAAAGAACATGCAGACATACACATAGACAAATTAATGTTGGGGTGTGTGTGTATGTGTGTGTGTGTTAACTTGAGAGGTCAAAAACTTGAATTTGATGAATTTGACTATATGTGAGGGCCAAACATTCTTCATTTACTTCACAAAACATTCACTGCTCAGACATGGCATTGTCCCCCTGCATTTGAGTCACATGTGACCAGCGAGCCAATCAGAGGCAGGTATTGTTCAGACTGACAGTACCTTTAATGAACAGTTAAGCCCCTGTTTGCTGCTGCGGCAACCACACTTTTATTAGATTTCTACTCTACATTTGAGATGGTCAGCAGGGATCACCCAGCAATACTTAACACTGCATGAAAACACACACAGACAGGCGCTCACAATAAATGACAAAACCCACAGCATTTCAGTGAATGACGCACACACACACACACACACACACACACACACACACACACACACACACTCACAGGGAGAGAGAGAGAGAGATGGCTGAACCAACTCCACACTAAAGTAAAACAAACTGTCAACCTAGCCCATAGCACATTGCACTATACCAAAAGCAAACATAAACAAATACATATCATCGGTGGCACCAATACACAACTCCCATGTGAACACACTGGAGTATTAGTGTGGAGAACAAGTTGACAAAGAGTAACCCACAGATTGGTGTGCGTGTGTGTGTGTATGTGTGTGTGTGTGTGTGTGTGTGTGTGTGTGTACGCATGTCATTCAGTAATTACTTAGAATACTCTTCAGGTACAATTACGTAATATAGACAAGATAATAAGATCTCTACTCCGTTTCTGGATCAATCTGGTGTGTGTGTGTGTGTGTGTATCTCTACTCCGTTTCTTGATCAATCTCTTAGTTTGTTTCTAATAATATTCTCTCATGGTGTCTTTGGTGAAGCAAGTAATAACATTCCCATAATACATTCTTAATGTCTTATTGACCAACATCCTGTGTGTGTCCATTCTTGGACCTGGCGACCTTGATCTAAGAGCAGGATTCAGGTTTGCATTGCTTCTACAGTGTCATCCATTTAATGCGCTCCCCAACTAATTACTGTAAACCCAAACCAAGGCAAAGAAGCTGCTTGCTCCTCTGAATATTTATATTTGTGACTGTGTGTGTGTGTGTTTGTGTGTATAGGTCTGTGTATGTGTATGGAAATTAGAAGTGCACATGTTTGATGTGTGTACGATTGTGTATGACTGTGTGTGTGTGTGTGTGTACATATGTAGGTGAGTGGGTGCTGGGGAGACATATTGGTGTGTGCATGAGTGTGTGTGTGCTCAGACTGTGTGTGGGGGTGGGGGTGTTTGTGTATGTGTGTGGATAAGCATGCATGCATCTGTGTGTGTGTGTGTGTGCAGGGCCGTGCGTGATCTCTTGTGTGTGAAAATAAAAGAATAAATATCCCGGCTGTGCCGAGAGCTGCTCAGTCTCCTAAAGCCTCTTCTCAGCATTCAGTGCTGGGTCTGGCTTTGCTCCCTCTCTCTCTCTCTCTCTCTCTCTCTCCCTCCCTCCCTCCCTCCCTACTTTTCTTCTTCCCTCCACACTCCCTCCTCCTCTCATTTTACAGAGAGAGGGAAGAGATACAAAGAATGAAAGAGAGAAATGGAGAGAGAGAAAGAGAGCGAGGAATAAGAGAGGGAATGAGAGAAGAGGATACACAGAGGTAGAGAGAGAGCAAGGAGGGGTGAGAGATATGGCGTTTGATGTGTTGATTGGGATGTGGGGAGAGCGGAGATGAGAGGAGAGCAGAGGGGAAGAGAGGACAGCTGTGCAGAGGCACTCCCAAGGGGCTGGCCTGGCTTGATGGCTAAATGAAGACCTCTAGTGCCTTCTTGTTAGCTGAGATGGATCTGCTGAGCTGATGAAGCACACCTAGTCAGTGGCGCTGGCTTGGGCAGCACAGCCATAATAGGGGCAAAGGATGCAGAGGGGGTACCGACGGTTTCATGCCCAGTGTGACACCCCTGCCCAAATGCACTCTTCCTTTTTGTGTGTGTGTGTATGTGTGTGTATGCGTGCGTGTGTGTGTGTGTGTGTGTGTGTGTGTGTGTGTGTGTGTATGTGTGTGTGTGTGTAGATGTGGGTCTATGAGTTTGTGTGTTTGTGAGTTTGTTTGTCCACAGTTTGTTTGCAGTCTCCTGTCTTCCTTAGATAAGGCTAAATGTGAAGCATCAGATCTCTTCTATATTATTGCAGACTGTCTGTGTGTCATTTCCTTCATCTCTGTTTCTATTGTTTCTGCATAAGTATGCAGTCACTCTGAATGTTGCCCACTAAAATAGGGAACCTAAATATATATATAAGATTGCTAATGTATTTACAATGTATTCATGCAGTCATATTTTTGACTATTTTTGAGTGGATTATTTATGATAATATACTGCCTCTGTTTTAATATAATAACTGCTTTTTAAAATAATTAAAACAATGGCTTATTAATATGGCTGTATGATGTAATTTGTATTTGTTCAGAAAAAAAGCATGATTAACAAAAGCCTAATCAATATTACATTTCACCATCTATGATAAAGCAAGGTCACAGCAAAATAATAACAACATTAGTAATAATTCCTAATTTTGAAGAAAACAGTGTGTGTCAGTGAAATGACTTCCTTTTTACCCTGAGAACCAGCTCATATTCTGCTGTGTTCCATGTAAATGTTGCTAATTCAACAATGCTATGGTGTGTGTATGTGTGTGTGTGTGTGTGTGTGTGTGTGTGTGTGTGTGTGAGACAGAGAGATCCTTTATGGCATTGCAGAGCTGCGAGTAGAGCTCACATTTTCCCCTCCCTCAGTAATCTGCTTTCTACCATTTAGTTTCTCTGTAATATGTCTCTGCGCACCTTTTCCTGTGGTTTGCAGGGAAGATGTGCAGTGCTGAGAATGCTGCTGCTGTAGCAGTGCACTGTGGGAAGGTTTGTGGCACTGCATGATGAAACGCTCTATTTATATTAAAATGAGCTGGGCTCCTAAGGGACACATACAGGGAGACAGAACAACAAACATCAAGCTTTAGAGATGTGTGTTTTTGTTTTGTGTGTGTGTGTGTGTGTATGTGTGTGTGTGAGAGAGAGAGAGAGAGAGAGAAGGAAAGAGAGAGAGATAATGAGAGATATAAAATGATGAGTCTATGAGTGATTGTGTGTGTGTGTGTGTGTGTGTGTGTGTGTGTGTGTGTGTGTGTGTGTGTGTCTGTGGAGAGAGAAACTGACAGTGAAATGGCAACTCCTCCAGAGTGGCCCAGAGGACTCTGAGGTAGAAGTGATGGGCCTGGTGTTGCAGCCCTGGCATTGCCCTGGGCTTTGGGATGCTTTGTCCACTTGGAAATCCACAATGCCATAAAACAACTACTCCAACAGAAGTTGTTATTGTTTTGTGTGTGTGTGTGTGTGTAGGTGCATGTACAGATTTTTTTGTGCCTTCAATGTGTCTCAGTTCTCAGGTAGGTTTGTGGCTGCATATTTAAGTGCTAAAAAGTGATGGATAGTTTGTGTAATTTTGCTCATGTTTGCTCTCAATGGGTCTGACCCTTGTGTTGGTCTTGAGTAGCACTATTGACCGCTGGCAATCATGCGGTCATTCACCAGGGTTCAGTCAGAGTGTGGGACAAATCAACACCAGATCAGAGCCAGGTTGTGGCCAGATCAAGGATAACTCCATTTCTCATATACAACTGCTGTCTTTCCAACAGCATTGGTCCCTATGTGCAATGTCAATATGGTTTGAAGTCATCGGCATGAAACAAAACAAAATGTAATTGACTAGCAGGCTTTTCAGTAGATTTGAGTGGGGAAAGCTTGATGCTTCACAGCACGTACGAACCACAAATGACACGACACAAACACTTGAAAAGGTCAAAGGTCATCAGAAAAGGTCACGAGGGGCAAGTTCAGTCAGATATCTGAGCTCTTTGGTTATCTTTAGGATAACAACCCCTTAAAATTAGCACTGGAGCCGAAGTTCTCACTGGAGTCTAACATGAGCTAGGTTTGTATCG
>PYXC01000089.1:552500-555000 GCA_015244755.2 Tenualosa ilisha | reverse complement strand
GGTACAGGTACATGTGTGTGACAGTGTGTAGGCGTCTGTTTCTATGCTAGTGCACTGCACGCATGTACATGTGTGTGTGTGTGTGTGTGTGTGTGTGTGTGTGTGTATGTGTGTGTGTGTGTGTGTGTGCGTGTGTGTGTGTGTGTGTGTGTGTGTGTGTGTGTGTGTGTGTGTGTGTGTGTGTGAAATAAATAGGAGGTGAAAGCGCAGTGTGTGGGATGTATGTCCACTGCAGTCCTTACATAGCCACAGTCCTGCAGTCATACCTGTCTGTAATGGCTTCTCGGGGCAATCAGAGTCTCCATGTGAGGTTCTCATCTCCTTTAATGGGTTGTCCTCCTCCGGCTAAAATTGAATAGCCTCAACATGGCCCAAGGCGGACGATGGAAATTCAATAATTCGTCTGGGGTCAACATCCTGTCACATTTTGGAGATGGGGAGGTGGTAATTACGGTCCACTAACAGGAACTGTCTGTCTGAGGTGTGTGTGTGTGTGTGTGTGTGCGCGCGTGTGTGTGTGTGTGTGTGTTTGTGTGTGAGAGAGAGAGAGAGAGAGTGGGAAGCCAGCATACAGACAGGTACATGGGAAATAAAAGTTTTCTGTTTTTAGCTGTTGTTTTGTAATACTGATCCGATAAATCTAGCAAAAATCTGTGTTAATCTAGTGGCCAGTGCACAGCGTAGGTGTACTGCACACACACACACACACACACACACACACATTTGTGTAAAAAGACATAACCTACAGCATTTGTATATTGATCTTGTCAAGCCACAAGAAAAAATGGCAGTAATTCTCCATGAAACGTCACATGGAAGATGAGACGACTTGGATATTAAACGAATATCAGCATGGGAGAGAGAGAGAGAGAGAGAGAGAGAGAGAGAGTGGAGCAAAAGCTATCCTGTCAGCTTTATGTGACATTATTATGCCCTGCGCTGTAAATTCTGGCGTGTTAAGATCTCAGACAGCAACAATATAAAATTCAATCAATGACGTGCTCTCAGTCTGCGCTGTGATCTCTTGCCGGGGACACTTCCTAAATCACCAAAAAAGAGAGCGCGGGGGTGTGTGGTACGACTGAGATTGGTGTCTGGGTGGGGTGGGGTGTGCAATGTCTGCATAATTGCATACTAGTGGTGTCGGCGGTTCAGCTCTCTCTCTCTCTCTCTCTCACAAACACACACACACACACACACACAAACAGACACACACACATACACACACGCATGCATGCACACACGTACCTACCATACCAGTGTTTTTGGACTAATGTGAGGCACAGTATGAAATTGTCTGTTCCTTAAAAAATAGGGAATGATGCAGAATTGTTTTCTAGCGCAGACTGATGTTGCTGCAGTGTGTTGTCGGGTTTGAGAGCGAGGCCTTCTCACGAAAAAAATGAATTTTACTGAATGCATTTGTTTATTTAGGCCTATTATTTCTGTTCTTTATCTAGGCCTATTGTGCATCTGTTTGAGAATATATATGGTCAGATGGGCTTATCATTATATGCACAATAAACTATTTTGTCAGCTATAAATTTTAAGAATGTGTTTTGCAGAGATTAGCATTGTTTAATTGTTTTTGTGTTTGCTTGTATTGTACATATTTGTACATTTTATTTTCATAATTTCTTATTTCTTTAGACATTTTTGCAAGGCACTTAAAGTCAATGCAAGGTTGTTTTCTGTGCTTCGTAGTGGCCCAAGATGTCACTTTACATTTTGCTACAGACTTATTTAGCGTGATTGATCATGAACCGATAGCCCGTTAATTAGGATGATAATGAAGGGCGTGTTCAAATCAGACGGCCTTCCGTGGGGGCCCCGCTGCACCTTAATGGAACCGACATAGCAGATTCGGGACGGATGATCCCCAAGTTAATATTTCCAATCTGTTAATCAATGAGCGGATCAATGTGTGGCACGGTAGCCCGGGACAGTCAGGGTCTTCCGCAGCGTCAGCACCCATCTCCCGGGCCGCGGAGGGATTACAGCGCTGATAGAGCCGCAGGTGAGGGCTGAGGCAGCACCTTCGGAAAGTTATCCTGGAGTTCACACAAAGACGGCTCATATATGAGTACCTGTCCTTTACACACAACGGCGTCTCTCCCTCTCTCTCTCTCTCTCTCTCTCACTCACACACACATACACACACACGCTCGCACGCACGCACACACGTACGCACGCTCGCACACACACACACACACACACAGACTCACTCACACACGCACTCACACACGCACACATTTACACACAGACAAATTCAATCAGATGCTTTAATTTAATAATTAAGGGGTGTGTCCTTGTTTCACGGTATCTTACACTGACTCATAATAACAGTATAGATTAAATTGCAATTGTTTCTCTAAATCCAATCATCTTAAACCTGTAAACATAGGTTATTTAAACACAATAACGCGTCTTAGTTCAAAGAATTCGAAGAAGTGAAAGCGAAGAGATATAGTATTAACGAAGTAATACCAAATGATTATGT